>JBAIZL010000001.1:89981482-90018982 GCA_036971475.1 Prosapia bicincta | reverse complement strand
CTGGAAACACTGCGTTTAGTAGTTATATCTGGCGACCTATTTCCTCTCGATTTGAGTTTTCCTGTAAAAATGAAACAATAATAAAATTTGTAGAACGGTATTTGAGTGTAAAATGATTTGTATGTAAATATAGAGATAGATCTGGAAACACTGCGTTTAGTAGTTATATCTGGCGACCTATTTCCTCTGGATTTGAGTTTTTCTGTAAAAATGAAACAATAATAAAATTTGTAGAACGGTATTTGTGTGTAAAATGTATTGATTTGTATGTAAATATAAAGATAGGTCTGGAAACACTGCGTTTACTAGTTATAGCTGGCGACCTATTTCCTCTCGATTTGAGTTTTTCTGTAAAAATGAAACAATAATAAAATTTGTAGAACGGTATTTGAGTGTAAAATGTAATGATTTGTATGTAAAATGATCTGACAAATTGATTAAAATAAGTCACTGACATGCAGCTACTGTACGTAAACCTCAGTACGAAACACAGGTTATGTTTACTTTTATGTACATTAAATTTTTTGATTGAATAAATCCTACGTGTAATTTGTAAACATAACATGTAGAAGGTTTGATTTTAAAGAGAATGGTGTGAAACAGGACTATAATAGACTCACAAAAACTGTTTCCCCTACTAGCGCCTGGGCTACTTTGAATGGGCTACGTTGCTGACCTTGATGAGCATGTTAAACTGGTTGACGTTCAAGAAAGAACGAACATTCTGGAAATGACCCTTTTGTCTTTTAACACTGATACCCTGAAGAAAGAACTATGTTCGTATTCGAACTTTTATTCAATGTTTACATAAAATTGAGTCATTTATAATACGTTTAAAATGGTACTAAGTTTTAAAAAAATAAGGTTAGTTGAACATCAGAGGTTAAATTTTCAAATAACGTCCTTCAGATTCCGATATACAGCCAACATAGGCTTAAAAACAGATGCACAATCAACTTTTCAACTATAAATGTATAGCTAATTCATAATTCGAGGACTCCACTTTATTATATATTTTAACATATGAAAATATCGCCGTTAATGTCGTTAAAAACGACCGTTTAAAACTTCCAAAAAATGGAGTATTGAATCTGAATGATAATAAACTATTATAAATCCCTGCAAAAAATATTTATCCAAACTTTACACATTTCGCTAACCCAGTTAGGGATATCTGAAGGTTACAAATAGTTCTCAGTTTATTTGTAGTCGAAATGCACTTAAAGGTTGCGTAATAAACATTGTTTAATAATTACAAGTACGCTACTGCGCCCTCTATTGGTTTTGTATGGAATTTGTTTTTAAATTTGTACAATAGATTTGTTAAAATCTATCCTATTATTTTAGTAGGTGTTGAGGGGTTGTCAAAATATTTTTTCCCATTCTTTGTGCTTAAATTCAAAGAGCTCGCCGGTGTTTAACTAGTCCTGCCAGAACCTTAGTAAAACTAACCGATTATAGGTTTATCAGAAATTTGCTAGTATTGTGTTATAGTAAAGATTTTCCTTACTTAACACGTCTACCTCTTCAGATAAACAAAATATAAATATGCTTGTATCTATCATTTGGTTACTTAAGCCCGAGGTTAACCTCTTAGAAATCTGTGTTTTTCCGTCGAAATGTGTTTTATAAAATAGTACATTAAATTCATTCAAGCACTCTCAATTCCTATTTAAATGTGTGAGGTGATCTAAAATTCTCGTATACTACCCCCAAGATTCGACCTATGTGAATAAAGTCAACCTAAAAGGTGTCCAGAGTGCTTGTCAAAATTTGAAGGAAAAGCGTGGTAAATAAGTGAGTAAATTAGACTAAAAGGACACGTAGATAATAACGTCCATTCCTTCGTCCAGAAAATTACAAAGACATTTGAAAAAATCGGGAATTGTCTTAAGTCTACTTCCACGAACGCATGACTCCGTAACTGGTTACTAGCGTCAGGCTCAAAATGGAAGTTTTCATGTGGTAAGTACTCCAAGGATACTTGGAAACGGGTGTTCCCACTTGGCAGCACTGGAGCTTTCTCAATGGCGAGACTACCTATACTGTTAGTCGATCCAAACATTGAAGCCTCGGTTCACGATTCTGAGATACCAGTATAAAAAATCCGAAAATCTTACTGTAAGGAACAGACCTGGAGGTCTACATACCGAGCCTGAGACTTCCTCCAGACCTACTCAGACCTCTGTACAGTCAGCGGAACATCGTCTGGAGCTCTAGATCATTGCTGCTGACAGTAGGTAGTTTTTAAATGTGATCCAATTTCATAAGGACCATGGCCTGTGTGAGAGCTATAGGTTTATGATAAGGCACTACAGGTGACCCTAATTACTGAAACATACATTATCCCACTGCCCAGTAAATTGATAACTCCTCAGACACGTCAAACTGTATCGTCACTGATTCTGCGTTTTTTTACCTTATGGGAAAATAAATTCCGGAACTAAAACTGTTACAAGGCAGGCGGAGAGTTTGACTCCTGAAAATGTTTACTCTTGATATAATGTCAAACTAGTTGTCGAGAGGAGAAGGGAATGTTTTGTGTTTTGTGTGATGAAGAGAGTTAGATCATACATCTAAACAATTACTTAAAAGTCTTATATATATGTATACAATATTACCAATTTTAACACGGAATTATATTTTATTTTCAAACGAAAATGAAATAGGTTTTTCAATATCGCATTAGGTTTGAATACGGCTCTCCTTGATTGTTCATTTAGAAACACAACAATAATCATTTAAAGTCTAAAATTAAACAATTTTTGGTATATATGTTTCTGATGATGGATTAAGTAGTTATCTCAGTGGGATACTGTATCGACGAAATTCAATTACTGGAAACACCGTTCCTAAAGCGCTACGTTGAATATAATCCTGATTCTACAAACTTCAAAGTTTTGCCATAAAACAACATTTCCGTTTTCATGTTCGGTGTAGCTTAATTTATCTCTCATACGAGATTTAATCAGATTTTATGCAATTTCCTTTTGCTTCTGTAGCGATCTTGCAGCTTTAGAAATTCTACATGTCGAGATGACGTGACGTTCTACGACGTTCACGTGTCAACACGTTTTACGCTTCTCACCCTCATCAGCATAAGCAATCTGGTCGCCTATACAGGACGTCATCACTCACGCTTGTGATAGAAGACATAGAATGTGATTATTTTGTATTTTTCCTAATTGAAAATAACTTTACAAATATAAACGCAACTATTTGGACTGAATACTTTGTTAACTGTCATGAACGCACTGGTATAAAACTTTAATGGTAAGAAAATTAAAGCTTTCTCATGCTTTATCGTATGTAAGTACGATATATATATATACACGGTAGAACTTACGTTTCCATTTTATATTTAAAAACAATTTACATTTTATATCTTGTTTGCTAATAAAAACATGAGACCTGGTAGTCAACAAAATTAATTAGAATTGACGTCTTACAAATTTACAAATTCTTAAAATTACATTTATATAGTTACAAATATTATTTTTGCAAATATATTGACGAAACGAATTTTATAAGTAAAGTAAAATCTAGTAGAGAGGTAAAACCCAGATTAAAGCAATAATCTCCCAACTCATAGTCAATTGAATTTATGTTCAAATCTTAGCTATAGCCTACTCTTTCGCACTCTCTAAAACCCCTTATCATCCCCATCCATGAAACGATGTATCCATCCTCCATAAAACACAACGAATTCTTTGTATTATTTTGTCTGTTTCCCTCACGACACAGATATCGATGAATTCAAGGCTATATATACTACTATACGTTTTCTCTAGTTTCTAGTTTTAAACGCTCTCAATTTGTCTTTGAAGCTAGATAAAAATTTGATTTTCTGTTTTAACATTTTTCTCTCACTTTCACTTGAAACAAAGAAATTGAAACTAAAATAGACGGGTGATATTACTAAATAGAGTTTACAAGGAGGTTATCGTAGTGCTTATGTTTCATGTAACATCAACATTTTAAATAATCACTTTTACATTAGTTTATGACCACCCGAACTTTAATTTTGTAAATTTGTAAAACCTCACTCAGATAGAACGTTTTCGATCGCTCCGATCTTCATTAGCGTCTCACTGAACGAAAACATTCTGTCTCTGTAAGTTTTTACAAATTTATAAAATTAAAGTTCGAATGGTCATAAACTAATGTAAAAGTGATTATTAAGGTTCACCGAAAGTAATGGACTACAAAATTCAAGGGAATAACATTTTGTTTTACTTAGGAAATATTTTACTCTTTAGCACTATGAAGAAATTTGTTAAATTAATAATATGCAGTTAATTTTTTCCTCGTTAAAATACCATTTACTTAGCCAGATAAATAAAAGGGTAATGTAGTTAATTTAGACTTCTAACCTTTTCAAGACGTAATGAAATATTAACTTTAATGAAAGAGCATTAAATATATTATCATCTATATGACCAAAAGACAAATTAACAAATCACTTTTTAACGAGTAGTGATTTGTTAATCAACTGTATATTTAGTAATCTATACACTTAATGGAGTGTATTAACTAACCTCCATTAGTTAACCACTCCCTTCTACTAATAGAACTAAAATGGAGGAAAAACTAAATAGACTTGTAGAACTAACATGCTAATTCTCTTAGTAGAAGGAAGTGGTTTGTTAACCCTAGATTACTTATACCTCGTCAAAATGACGACGCTGCGTTTCACAAATTGCTATATCTGACAAATGAGCGGTTCGCGCACATCCATCTTCCAAGTACCTTCGTATTTACAGCTCCCAATGTCATATGTGTAATTTCGCCTCTAAAGCTCACTTAGGTCCAAGTGTAACAGATCTCGCGTTGTCATTTTGACGATACATAAGTGATCGTGTGACTTTTTTTTATGTCTGCGTTCTCTTTAACTTTTAGTTATTTACTCACATAGGTTTAGGGTTTTATTACTATCCGTGATGGTTTGCGTTGCTGAGTATGTTAATGTTGGATTTATAATTGAGACGAGAAAATTGCTAACGAGGAAGATCGTAGAGACACTCTGATAAGAAAATATCTAAAAGATTTTAGCGATGAGGGGAGTTTTGTGAACGTTTTTCTATTTCAAATAGGTGTCCAAATTATAATGAATATGAAGATGTAGTAGAAGGTAATCATGTGAAAAATATACGGACTCGAATACTATACACACACAGATATGACTTACCTTCCCAGAGTTGGAGCCACAGCACGAGTGAATCATCAGACAGTGATACTGAGTATCGACCACGCAGGAATAAAAAACGCTGCAGAGGATTTACACCATGTGATCCTCCGAGTAACGCTGAACCTCCGCATATCTTCGACATTCCACGTGTCACCGATCCTCCACCTAATGTCGTATCTCCTTACTGCAATGCTCCACCTAACGTCTACTCTTCACCTAATGTCGATCCTCCGCCTAATACAACCCTCTATCTAGTGTAAAGATAGTCTAGTCGTGAACCTAATCTTCACCTATTTATCTAGCAACCTGATTTCATTGGATCTAAATATATTTATCTATGACTGATCCCGATCCAGTCAATATTCGCGCTCCAATTGGTAACATCTGGGCGGTTTCAAGACGGGATGTTGTGGGGACTGTACTAGAATCACTTACACCCCACAACTTTATACCCATATCACGTTTCCTTCAGATCTTCGACGTAAAACTGGAGGCAACTGAACCGCAAATGTGATCCCGTCTTGAAACGCCTAACATGTGGAATAACGCAAAATCTCAGATTTCTGAGTTACTTGGAATCCCAGCCTCCAAGCAGCTCCAAAGCAAGCAGAGGCCAGAAAGAATTGTTATTTTTTATCCAGCACCCATCAGAGGAATGACTACTAGCTACTCTACACACTGCAGTCACCCAGTATGATCACTACACTGAGTATTGTTCTGTGTAGAGTGTGGCAGCAAGTGAAAAAGCTCGTTTGAGCTGTAAATAATGCCGATTTTTATTTATCCACCAAGAACATAAGCGAATTAAAAAACTCTTTCATTTGATTGAAAACGTATTCTAACACTCAATCATTAGTTACATTCTGTGTCTTTTTTTTAAATAAAATATATTTAACATTATTTTTTAAAATACTCTCTTAAACATTGACATTTCACTATTATATTAAAACGCAGTCACGGTAATTATTATTTTTATTCCTAACAGTATGATTCTTAACTACAATAATATTTTTTTCCAAGCGCTAAAAGAGTATGGAATATTACTATGTTTAAAAATTTAACAAAAATCCCTATTTTGTCAAATAAAAACTAATAGAAATTTCAGTAGTCAAATTGACGATACGTAAGTAATCGTGTGACAAAATTTAGACAAGTATGTCTTAAAGTAATTGAATATAATAATGACTTGAAAAAGATAACTCAAGTTGTCAAAACTTTGTTAATTCGTTGAATAAAAGATAATCTCAACTCGAAAAAAACCAAGCACCTTAGTTCCTCCAGATGTAATAACAAATTAAAATTATGTCTTTCCAGTCTCAATAGGCAGCTCATTTGTAAAATGCAAGTTGTTGAGTGATTGGTGAACCCCATACCCTACTCAGTTTTGGACTGAAACATTAATCCTTTCGGATAATACATTATTTACATCAATATTTTAACCTAACTGAATGTCTATCTATTAGCTTAGTATTTCAGTACCATTTGTTTTTCAGTGCAATACAATGATTCAAACTCAGTATTGTTTTAAATATTATTTTAATTAAGGGTAATTAATTGCTTTACAATTTAAAACAGTTAGTAGTTTTACAAAATCATTAATCACTATTAAAAAGTGTGCATTATATAGTACATAGTACACTATGTAGTAATGGTTGTTAGTTATAGGAGCTTACTTTATTTAGGTTAAGCTTTTGGTGAATTCACACTACAATTAGTACTGTTTGTATTATTATGCCCTTATTGGAAATTAAAATAGGTCAGTTAAAAATTTAATAAAAAAAAATCCGTCCAGTAAAAACACTTCTGACATTCCATTTATATCAACTGAGTATCGGGTACTCCGTTATAAAGGAGTCCTCATGTTGGCAATTCTTGTATGAAGTAGGAAACATCAGACCAAATATTCGGACTCTACTCAGGCCCTGGGATAGCTCCCACTCCCCGAAAATCCTGCAAGTCTAAATAAACCGATACACTAGATATGGCTTTCGAGGGAGATAGAAATGTCTGATCAAGATACACGCATGCGTCATATTTTAGAGAAACACATTTGAAATATACACCATCTCATTAGAGGATTTGCCAACCAGGCAGTGTTTGCATTACCAGAAACATCCCAATATCGTATTTAGACTCTATGATTTCCTGATAATCTTATCCCCACTTTGTCCCTTGAGCCGTGTGAACTGGAATTGATTCTATTCTGACGGTGGCTACTCTCCTTTACTGCTCTCAACACTGTAGATCTTTACACCAACTCCAAATGATCAATAATTCATCCCCTTTCCCAATAGCACCAACAGTCTTCTTTGAACGATCGTAGTATGTTCAATATCAAGATTAAAAGGCACAAGCCAGTTAGTCTATGTTTTAGATATCGTTATCACAGTAATCACCGGTATGCGTGTTCTGCGTGTCACCAACTCCATAGCAGATCAGTTATCCACCTTGAACTAACCAAAGAATAATCGCAGGCGCTACTCTAAAATTATTTCTAAGCACTTACGTAAATCCTATCTTCTCCATCATACGATCACACATATCCGACCGAAGGTTGACAATCACGGTAAACCACTGTTTCTTTCCTTCAAGGTTTAATCGGAATAAGAGTTTTTCTCAGGTTATCTCCTTGTATATACACCTTGTATATACCAATGACGTACACTTCTTATCCAAAGTCTCAGGTTCCCTCTACTTTGGTGAGAGATATCTAGTGAGATTTCTGACGCGGAGGTTAGTCAAGCTATTGCTCTACGGCAGTTCAATGACAACTGAACATCGTGTCGTGATTGAGATAATTTAGAATAGCGGTCACCTCTAACAAGACTTGAGCTGGCTGCCCCAGGAAGAGCTGACTGGTAACCAAGGATCCTACTAGAATCATAGAACCGACTAATCCCCTGAAGGAAGTTTGTGAAGTATCTTCACGTTATCTTGGGTAATCGATGTTCATCTCTCCTCAAGCCCCGTCCCTCAACAATCCGGGGTGGCATCTGATTCTAGCTCTACACTACCTTTCCCAAAATACAGCCATATCACCTCTGATAACAAAGTAACTAACGCATATTAAGCTCGTACATTTTGTGCCTCCATGCCCACCTGGTACCTGTCTACCTATACTGATAATATTGTTAATGATTGGTTGGATATTGTTTGAAGAGTATTTACATATATTGTTAATAATTAATATAATTGGTGTTACATAATTGACTATTAAAATGAAACGCAATAAGAAAGTAAATTGTTATAAACAAAGTTATTAAAATTTACTTAAAAGACTGATTATTAAAGAATTTGTAATCACCGTACACAATTAAATAACTAACCAAAAACCAGTTCCTGTGAACTGTTCGAAAGGGGCGCACGTCGCCAGTGTAGGCGAGACGATTGCCGGAGGAGGCGTTACGTTCGTAGGTGAGGCTAGTTCTAGTCAACTGCCTGAAGGGTGGCAAACGATAGACGTTTAAGCCGAGAGCTTTATGTGGTATGAGTACTGAAGGGAGATGATAGGTTCGTCTTGTCGTTTAAGCCGAGAGCTTTATGTGGTATGAGTACTGAAGGGAGATGATAGGTTCGTCTTAGGAAGCGTAAGTACGCTGTGAGTTCTCGAGGTAATAAGCAATGTGTGATTGCTTGTATTAGAGTTACAAAGTTAACTGTTTTAAGTATTAAAGTAAATGGCGCAATGACGTAAAGAGATAGATAAATAGTTAAATATAATTTGTGTAAATGAAGTATACAGAGATGGCTATGTAACTTGGTAATTTGTTGAAATATTAAATTTGTAATTGTTGAAATATTAAAAGTGAGATTAAAGATTAAATGCATATTAATAATGAGTTGTTGAAAATTTTAACAGTGTTGTAAAAGAGTAAATGCATATTAGAAGTTGTGAAAATGTTAACAGCTGTAATGTAATGTTGTAATTGGGTTAAAGAGAAAGTTTAATTGTTAAAATAATTGTGATTCAAGGAACAAAGATGTATAAATGTTGTTGAAATGTTAAGTGAAAGAGTGATTGTTGCGAGTTAATGAATTTTGATGATTTTTTGAAACTGGTAAAGTTAGGAGATAAATGTAACTTGTTAAAGAATAAATAAAAAAGAGAAATATTGTAAATGTGATTGAATGAGTTAAGAGTAAAAGGATAAAGTAAAGGTAGAATAAAATACCTGAGAATTATTAAAGTTTTATTTATTATCAAATTTCACATAACAGTTCCACTTACGCTTTGGGCTCTCTCACTCGGCGGCCCAACATACATGTGTATTGCCTTTATATAAACTGTTTCTGTCTGCCGGCCATGCTTGATGAAGACTTGCTATAAACACATTGAAAGATTCCATTGAACGAACTATAAAAATCGTTGAATGCATTTATAAACCCTCTCGATTCTTTTCTATCTACACAATCTATAAGTATTTCAGATACCCAACCCTAAAGTTAAATTAGTTCCCCAATAGCGTTCCACATTTCCTAATTATACCCATCGTGTCTGTTCTTCAAACCTGTTACGTTAAGAAATTAGTCTCGAGGTACTTTAAATTCTAAATTTTTTTGTTTGTAATTCATAGGCGAATTGTATTTCGTTTTAAGGTACAGTTAAACTTTAAACCACAAGTATTTTAAGTGTATTTATAGTATAAAAAAACAAGGAAAAACATCAATCAACCTGATTTTAAATTAAAAAAGTCTCCCAGCTTAACGCCACCTTCTAATTATCCCACCTAAAAAACCTCGTTTCAAATGAAACCTTTTCACAGTCAAATACCTTCAGCCCTAATTTTTAATTTACCGGCAGCCATTGTAAATAGAGCAGATAGGCCTACTGAAAAAAATCAGGAATCTACAAATCTTTTCCTCCTTTGTCTGTCTAACATTTCCCTCCAAAACGTTAAAAATCTTTATAAGATCTGTGAATAATAATATATACGAATTTTAAATAAAACGAAAAATTTTAGTTGTAAAAACTTTTTAAACTTTAAAACATTTTTACTTCAGCGTATGAAGGGTTTTAAATAACTACATTACGAACGAGAGAGCCACGTATTGATTTCATCGGTAACTGCACAACCGCTAATCCTAAGCAACTCAAGGTTTTGAATCTTTCCCTTGGATTTTTCTTGATTTATGAGGGAATGAAATACGAAGTCAGCCAGACGGCAAATCAATCAGATTTCTTTTCTAACAACACGAAGTTTTGACGTGTGGCCTTGTTTCTACCACAAGAATACTGATGAAATCCTACGCAATAAAGTGGCACAACGCTGACAGTTTTGTTTCCACATGGTGATACGTTTATATAAAAGACTTATTATTAGGCTATGGAACGGATTAAAGGTATTATAGCGTGGTGGGAATTTAGAGGGGTAGGTTAATGGTATTATGTGGGTTTTCTCTAATATTTTTATGGTACACTCATTATGTAGGGCCATTACAAAACCTATTCACTCTATGCCTATGTATTTACACATGGGGCCCTTCGCGTGTAGAATTAGGATATAATGAGTTGGGAATGTGTAGGATTACAGTCTCTTCGAACCATGAGATGTTACAGAATTGTGAGCGAATTCATTTTTATAACATAAACTTGATTTCTACCGGTGTCTAACCGTTAATGAAAGTTTGCGCACAAATCTAATCCTGTAGGTAAGGGGTTTTTGAACGTAGTGGCGCTCCAATCTGAGAAAGAGTAGGTGGTTCTCAAAAAGGGGGGGGGGGCGTAGATAAGTGCACTACTTGAGGTGTGCGTACTTAAATAATGGTAACAGCGGGTACACTGAGGTGACTTGTGCGTACTGAAATATGTCATTGTTTTTTGTACAATGTCTTGATAGACCTTTGTTACTGGGTTATGGTTTATGTGCTCAAGGATAACATCTCCGGAGCTTAGATAAGAGTCTTAATTAATTATATAATCATTTTTGCCATATATAATCCCTTCAAGATATATGATGAGCAAGACCCAAATTAAGTCTATCACTGTAATAATGAAGCATTCTCAGTTGTATGGTTGGATATATTCATTACGTAGATCTGATTATAATATGATTTAGAAGTGAAGAGTTGTCCCCAACTTCATCCATCAGCCACTAGATTTTCACATCTTTAACTTAACATTACTAATTTATTAGTGAATGAGCGCCTTAAAACACAAATATGAGTAATAGTAATTACAGTTGAGTGTGTTTAAAAGGTTTCTCCGCATTACTAGTTAGAGTAGCGTCTTTGATTTTAAAAAAGATATTTACGTACCGTCGTAAAAAAAAGACCTTGAGGGTGTCATACACTGCAGCAGTCAATGTAACATGCGTGGTTTTATATCCACTTCCTTTTTAGTGCAAAAAATTGAAAATGAACATTTTTAAAGCCAAAGAACGTAACTTGTTTATAGAACATAGACGTGTCACCTATATTATGTTGTAGCTGAGGGTCTTTATGAATGAACGCGCTGTACAATAATATTAATTCCTTCGTACAAAAATGTTGAGGTGAAACTATTTACCTGATCTAATGGCATGTGTCGTTTAAAGTCGACCTAGCGCATTTAAAACCTTTGGCACTATCAAGATTCAACTCGGGACCTTGTGGTTATTATTCAAGTATTTAAAGCCTAGAGCAAAGGCAGATTAATAATACAACATTCACTTTAAATGCATTTTTTATTAAAATTCATTTCCCTCAAGAGATTCTCAACGAAGGAAATAGGCAGAGTGGATGCGGTGTAGTCAGTGTGGCATCCGAAACTTTGAAATGAACATTTTTCATCAATTGAAGTTACCACTATCTAAAAAGGTTTATAAGCCATGGATTTAAATCCTCTATATATAGTGGTATTTGTCTATCCTCATTCAAACACTGAGCTTGTAAAAAGTACCTAAAACAGCAATGAAATGGAAGCGTACAATATTCCTATTATTTCTGAACTGTTTTTATTGGAAAGAGACAAAGCCAACCACTAGTGGGTATTATTAAAGTGCGTTTAAAGCTGCGAGAGGAGTTGGAATCGTTTAAAAAAACAATTACAGTAACGTCGAGGGCGATAAATTAAGTTAAGCAATAAGTCCGTTTCATCTAGAAAGGGAAATCAAATAGTCAGAAAAACGTGATTAAGCGATGTAAATGAGAAACTGTTTGCCGTTTAGAATAAAGTGGATTTAATTTCACCATTATTTTATTCTGATATTGCAAACATTGTATCTAGTAAGAGAACGATGGACTTTGTAAGCGGTGTTATTTAGCATAATGTGTATAGATAATAATTAAATGTCCATATTCAATTATATCCATAGGCATTCAATGGAAAAACACTATATACAAAATAATACAAAATAAGAGGTATAGAATAGTGAAGACAAAATTGAAAATATTTGCAAAATAACAATTTCTTTAATAAGATAAATATTTCAACGCCTAAATATTGGAAATTTGATTATGTAAAGCAAGAAACCAAAATTTAACGCAATGTAGGTTGTAAGGCAACTGCATATTTCTGAAAATTAAACGGTTAAACGTGTTCGCCATTATTACTCTAACATTACTAAAGAAAATAATCCTATTTACACGAAGTATCAATATCCATTACACCCATTGAAGAATATTACAGATAAGCGACCCTGTTCACGTCAGTCATTATTATGTTTACTCCTAGTGTCCCGAGGAAACTATAGATGGTCCTTAGTCTTTCCTTTAACAAAAAATACACACAACCTACTTGTAGGGGCTACAACTTGTGTAATAGTGCTGGACTCAATCCTATACACTAGACAGATGGTTTGTTTAAGGTAAATGATTTAGTTCCAGCTACGCATTACCGTTTTACTCCTGGTATCCCTAACCGAAATACACATTTTTTATTCGTACATATCCTTCCTCGTTTCTTATCCTGCAACGCCATATAACAGGTAGAATCCATCACATACACTAGACAGATGGTTTGCTTAAGGTAAATGATTCAGTTCCAGCTACGCATTATCGTTTTACTCCTGGTATCCCTAACCGAAATACACATTTTTTATTCGTACATATCCTTCCTCGTTTCTTATCCTGCAACGCCATATAACAGGTAGAATCCATCACATACACTAGACAGATGGTTTGCTTAAGGTAAATGATTCAGTTCCAGCTACGCATTATCGTTTTACTCCTGGTATCCCTAACCGAAATACACATTTTTTATTCGTACATATCCTTCCTCGTTTCTTATCCTGCAACGCCATATAACAGGTAGAATCCATCACATACACTAGACAGATGGTTTGCTTAAGGTAAATGATTCAGTTCCAGCTACGCATTATCGTTTTACTCCTGGTATCCCTAACCGAAATACACATTTTTTATTCGTACATATCCTTCCTCGTTTCTTATCCTGCAACGCCATATAACAGGTAGAATCCATCACATACACTAGACAGATGGTTTGCTTAAGGTAAATGATTCAGTTCCAGCTACGCATTATCGTTTTACTCCTGGTATCCCTAACCGAAATACACATTTTTTATTCGTACATATCCTTCCTCGTTTCTTATCCTGCAACGCCATATAACAGGTAGAATCCATCACATACACTAGACAGATGGTTTGCTTAAGGTAAATGATTCAGTTCCAGCTACGCATTATCGTTTTACTCCTGGTATCCCTAACCGAAATACACATTTTTTATTCGTACATATCCTTCCTCGTTTCTTATCCTGCAACGCCATATAACAGGTAGAATCCATCACATACACTAGACAGATGGTTTGCTTAAGGTAAATGATTCAGTTCCAGCTACGCATTATCGTTTTACTCCTGGTATCCCTAACCGAAATACACATTTTTTATTCGTACATATCCTTCCTCGTTTCTTATCCTGCAACGCCATATAACAGGTAGAATCCATCACATACACTAGACAGATGGTTTGCTTAAGGTAAATGATTCAGTTCCAGCTACGCATTATCGTTTTACTCCTGGTATCCCTAACCGAAATACACATTTTTTATTCGTACATATCCTTCCTCGTTTCTTATCCTGCAACGCCATATAACAGGTAGAATCCATCACATACACTAGACAGATGGTTTGCTTAAGGTAAATGATTCAGTTCCAGCTACGCATTATCGTTTTACTCCTGGTATCCCTAACCGAAATACACATTTTTTATTCGTACATATCCTTCCTCGTTTCTTATCCTGCAACGCCATATAACAGGTAGAATCCATCACATACACTAGACAGATGGTTTGCTTAAGGTAAATGATTCAGTTCCAGCTACGCATTATCGTTTTACTCCTGGTATCCCTAACCGAAATACACATTTTTTATTCGTACATATCCTTCCTCGTTTCTTATCCTGCAACGCCATATAACAGGTAGAATCCATCACATACACTAGACAGATGGTTTGCTTAAGGTAAATGATTCAGTTCCAGCTACGCATTATCGTTTTACTCCTGGTATCCCTAACCGAAATACACATTTTTTATTCGTACATATCCTTCCTCGTTTCTTATCCTGCAACGCCATATAACAGGTAGAATCCATCACATACACTAGACAGATGGTTTGCTTAAGGTAAATGATTCAGTTCCAGCTACGCATTATCGTTTTACTCCTGGTATCCCTAACCGAAATACACATTTTGTATTCATACATATCCTTCTTTGCTCCTTATCCTACAACGTCATATAACAGGTAGAATCCATCACATACACTAGACAGATGGTTTGCTTAAGGTAAATGATTCAGTTCCAGCTACGCATTACCGTTTTACTCCTGGTATCCATAACCGAAATACACATTTTTTATTCATACATATCCTTCCCTGTTCCTTATCCTACAACGTCATATAACAGGTAGAATCCATCATAATACAACACAGGTAGAATACTTCAGGTAAGTGATTCTGCTCGCCCAAGCCATTATCCTTTTACCCCTGCTATGCCCCTGCCACTATACTCTTTCCTATTTCTATCCTTAATTCTTCCTCTTCTTACAACGTAGTTCAACAGGTAGATTCCATTAATTACATCTGACAGACAGACAACTTCAGGTAAGTGATTCTGCTCGCCCAAGCCATTATCCTTTTACCCGTGCTATGCCCCTGCCACTATACTCTTTCCTATTTCTATCCTTAATTCTTCCTCTTCTTACAACGTAGTTCAACAGGTAGATTCCATTAAATACATCTGACAGACAGACAACTTCAGGTAAGTGATTCTAGTCCTTATTTCATTACTCCTAGTATGCCACTGTCACAGCACTCTTTCCCACTATGTACCTTGCCTTTATCCTCTTCTTACAATGTGATGCAATATATAGATGCCATCCATTACACAACTGAAGTAGTGACATCTATTTCCAGGTAGTGATTCTCCACGCTCTAGTCATTATTTCTTTACTGCTAATATGCCTCTTTGACTATATTCTTTCCCATTATTTATACTTCCTTATTTCACTTCTTACAATATGATACAACAGGTAGACACCATCCATTACAGCTGACAGATAGAATATTTCAGGTTAGTGATTCTAGCCGCTCTAGTCATTATTACTTTACTGCTAATATACCTCGGTGAATATACTCTTTCCCATTATTTATCCTGCCTTATTTCTCTTCTTACAACGTGGATCAACTGGGACATACCTCAGTGGTGGTTTTTTAGATTTTACCAAGTAAATTTTTTTTTTCAGTATGCTAGATTCCGCGGCAGGGAAAAATCTGTTCGCAGGCCGTATGTTGCTCCCGGGTGGTACTTTGGAGACCCCGGCAATAGACCAAGGGTTCTCAATGTTTTTGGTACCTCGTTCCCTCTTTTTGAAATGAAAGCCTCCCACGCTCCCTCCCCTTTAAACTGTAAGTTAATCGTATGGGGATATGAAAAAGAAACAAATACTATCTGGTATAATAATTTACGAGGTAATATTTAGGTACTAAATATGGTAGTACGTTTTATTGTAATGAAGATAATGAGAAAATAATTGAAACAAAAGAGTTGTCTTATTTTAAATATTATTTAAAACGTTCCGCCAATAAATTAAGCATCCTCAAAAAATCAATGATATAACAAAATTTTTACAAAAATTAAATCATCCTTAATTATGTTTTATTCCATGTAAAAGTTTTTTATATAATTGTTTTTCTAAAGATGCTATTTTAATGGCGAAAACTTTGAAAAATACATAAATTAAAACTATTTTTGTACTATTTTAAATACTTTTATGTACATATATATATATATATATATATATATATATATATATATATATATATATATTGAAAACAAATTAAATTTATATATTTATTTATACATAGTCTCACAAGAAATATGTTATATCATTTCAGGTTTTAATGTAAATTTATGCTGATACGAGGAAAATCTGTTAGTGAGATGGAAGAGCTTGCATTTTTTTATGCTGAAGGTTGTATTTTAGTAAAGGTACAACGCAAGTCATTAGCAATGTCAAGTTTGTACTTATATTTTGTTTTTATTCCAAAATGTGCTAATAATATAATTTCTCACAAGTAGTTGCTTGAAAAAGGCAAATATAATCGAAGAGCTCTCTGTGATACACTTTCAAGTGTTTTACTCAAATGAACATTGTCTATTGTGGCGCTGTTGCCACATTGATCATCAAACATTTCTTTTCGCGACACTATTGTACTACTATTCTTTTCAAGCAGTCATGTTGATTTAATTTCAAGTTTACCGAATTTGCACAACCATTCCTAATATTTCTTTTATAAATGCATACAGTTTATTTAAATTTTCTGAACATCTTGGTCATAAAAATTACCTACGTAAAAAATCTGAGTTTAAATTTAGTTTTAAATTTTGATAAATTGTGTAATTAAATTTTAACTAAATGAAAATTCATCTTACTATTTTCCAACTGATTGCCTTCACGCCATCCAAGAGCGGCGCACCCTTCAATTTGAGAACCCATGGTTTAGACAGATGACTACGTCAGGTAAGGGCTGCTGGGTACGCTAGTCATTATTTCTTAAATGCTAGAAGGCCCCGGCCTAAATACTCTTTCAAAATTTATGTCTTTCCTTGCTTCTCTTCTTACAACGTGGTGATAGATAACATCCATTTCAATAAACAGATAGAGTACTTCATGTTAAGGATTCTGGTAGCGCTAGTCATTATTTTTCTAATCTATTAGGCCTAATCTATACTCTTTCCTATCATAAATCCTTTCTTATTCCTTTTGCTTTGCCGTGCTGTAACAGGTACTGGATATATCATCCAATACATTAGCCAGTTGGTCTACTTCAGGTAAGTGATTATGGTCAGTAGCAATTATTTCTTTATTCATAGTACCCTCGGGCCGCTATAACTATTCCTCATTCATTTTTTTCCTTGTTCCTCTTTCTATAACGTTGTGTGGTAGGTAGATTGCATCTAATGCATTAGTCTGTAGGTCTACTTTATGTAAGAGGTTCTAGTCACACTAGTCAAACCTTACTCGTACTAGACCCTTGCCGCTATAACGTAGTGTAGTAGGTAGATTGCATCTAATGCATTAGTCTGTAGGTCTACTTTATGTAAGAGGTTCTAGTCACACTAGTCAAACCTTACTCGTACTAGACCCTTGCCGCTATAACGTAGTGTAGTATGTAGATTGCATCTAATGCATTAGTCTGAAGGTCTACTTTATGTAAGAGGTTCTAGTCACACTAGTCAAACCTTACTCGTACTAGACCCTTGCCGCTATAACGTAGTGTAGTAGGTAGATTGCATATAATGCATTAGTCTGAAGGTCTACTTTATGTAAGAGGTTCTAGTCACACTAGTCAAACCTTACTCGTACTAGACTCTTGCCGCTATAACGTAGTGTAGTAGGTAGATTGCATCTAATGCATTAGTCTGAAGGTCTACTTTATGTAAGAGGTTCTAGTCACACTAGTCAAACCTTACTCGTACTAGATCCTTGCCGCTATAACGTAGTGTAGTAGGTAGATTGCATCTAATGCATTAGTCTGAAGGTCTGCTTTATGTAAGAGGTTCTAGTCACACTAGTCAAACCTTACTCGTACTAGACCCTTGCCGCTATAACGTAGTGTAGTAGGTAGATTGCATCTAATGCATTAGTCTGAAGGTCTACTTTATGTAAGAGGTTCTAGTCACACTAGTCAAACCTTACTCGTACTAGACCCTTGCATCTATAACGTAGTGTAGTAGGTAGATTGCATCTAATGCATTAGTCTGAAGGTCTACTTTATGTAAGAGGTTCTAGTCACACTTGTCAAACCGTACTCGTACTAGACCCTTGCCGCTAAAACGTAGTGTAGTAGGTAGTTTGCATCTAATGCATTAGTCTGAAGGTCTGCTTTATGTAAGAGGTTCTAGTCACACTAGTCAAACCTTACTCGTACTAGACCCTTCCCGCTATAGCGTAGTGTAGTAGGTAGAATGCATCTAATGCATTAGTCTGAAGATCTACTTTATGTAAGAGGTTCTAGTCACACTAGGCAAACCTTACTCGTACTAGACCCTTGCCGCTATAACGTAGTGTAGTAGGTAGATTGCATTTAATGCATTAGTCTGAAGGTCTACTTTATGTAAGAGGTTCTAGTCACACTAGTCAAACCTCACTCGTACTAGACCCTTGCCGCTATAACGTAGTGTAGTAGGTAGATTGCATCTAATGCATTAGTCTGAAGGTCTACTTTATGTAAGAGGTTCTAGTCACACTAGTCAAACCTTACTCGTACTAGACCCTTGCCGCTATAACGTAGTGTAGTAGGTAGATTGCATCTAATGCATTAGTCTGAAGGTCTGCTTTATGTAAGAGGTTCTAGTCACACTAGTCAAACCTTACTCGTACTAGACCCTTGCCGCTATAACGTAGTGTAGTAGGTAGATTGCATCTAATGCATTAGTCTGAAGGTCTGCTTTATGTAAGAGGTTCTAGTCACACTAGTCAAACCATACTCGTACTAGACCCTTGCCGCTATAACGTAGTGTAGTAGGTAGATTGCATCTAATGCATTAGTCTGAAGGTCTTTTTTATGTAAGAGGTTCTAGTCACACTAGTCAAACCTTACTCGTACTAGACCCTTGCCGCTATAACGTAGTGTAGTAGGTAGATTGCATCTAATGCATTAGTCTGAAGGTTTACTTTATGTAAGAGGTTCTAGTCACACTAGTGAAACCTTACTCGTACTAGACCCTTCCCGCTATAGCGTAGTGTAGTAGGTAGATTGCATCTAATGCATTAGTCTGAAGGTCTACTTTATGTAAGAGGTTCTAGTCACACTAGTCAAACCTTACTCGTACTAGACCCTTCTCGCTATAACGTTACCTTTCAAACATGTAGGAATAAATGGAACACCTTGGCGATGTTACCTTGCAATTGTTTCTACTTTTAGCCTTCGCTCACATACACTGGGCCAGGCATATTGTCCTTATCAATGTACCAGTACAATGTTGTCTACATTTAGTTTTCGCTCACCTATACTGGGCCAGGCATAGTGACCTTAGCGATAATACCCGTGCAATGGTGCCTACATTTAACCTTCGCTCACCTAAACTGGACCAGGCATAATGTCCTTGGCAATGTTACCCGTGCAATGTTGTCTACATTTAGCCTTCGCTCACTTATACTGGGCCAGGCATAGAGACCTTAGCGATGATACCCGTGCAATGGTGCCTACATTTAGCCTTTGCTCACATACACTGGGCCAGGCAGAATGTCCTTGGCAATGTTACTCTGCAATGGTGCCTACATTTAGCCTTCGCTCACCTATACTGGGCCAGGCATAGTGACTTTAGCGATGATACCCGTGCAATGGTGCCTACATTTAACCTTCGCTCACCTATACTGGGCCAGGCATAGTGATCTTAGCGATGATACCCGTGCAATGGTGCCTACATTTAATCTTCGCTCACCTACACGGGACCAGGCATAATGTCCTTGGCAACGTTACCCGTGCAATGTTGTCTACATTTAGCCATCACTCACTTACTCCGTACAGTAGGACGATCAGTAGGGATTATGGTGATATTAACGGTCCATCGGACTACATAAACTCTTTGCTAGGCCAGGCAAAGTCTCTTTGGCGTTTTACCCCTGTCTAGGATCTATCCTTCCACACCAGCACCAGGCCAAGCATATCTTGCCTATGTTAACAGTGTCTGCAATAAGCTTCGCTCGCCAATACTGGGTCAGGCGCAAGTGAACTAGGCGATGTTAAACTGTATAATGATGTCTACATTAGGCTAATTCACAATGGGGCAGCATAGTGAGGCTGACGATGTTGACGGTGCATTTTTGTCCACATTAAATGTGAACGTTTTTATGGATATTCGTGATTTCTAATAATACATTATTTGACTATTTTTATCCTGCATACATTTGATTATTCTTAATTGCTTTTGCTATGTGAAATAGTTGTATATTTTTTACCTGTTACTCTTAATATTTCTGAATTCAATTTTTAATTTGAAATAAAAGCCCATGTAAACTTTACTTTTTAAAATTACTGGTCTGTTTGTAGTTTTGCTGATAAATTAAACGTTTTAACTGAATAGTTCAACAGTTAGATTTAAATTGTTTGGTATTTAATCATCCTTTGAGAGACAAGTTCCCACAACCACTTCTGGTTCACCTGCACAGCACAAGCCACTATACTACTTCAATCTACATTGTTTGTTTAATCGCGCCAAGCGACCAGAGTGGAGTAGATTTGCGACCAGAGTGGAGAGTTTGTAAATTCATGCTCGTACTATGAGCGCTCTAAAAATTAATAAACAGAAAATTTCACAGCAAAATAGTTTCATTTGTAAAAATTAAGAAAAATTATGTTATTACCTGAGTGCGATGGTGTGTTGAAACACCGGCTAACAGCGACACACTGAAAATGTTAAACTAAATTAATATATAATTTTATTATACCATAACTAATTTTTTTTATAGTAATTTTACAAAATACTTAATGTGTTTGTTTAGCATGCATGCATTTTAACAAAGTCTATAAACTTTCAACCTAATTATAAAGTGGTATTCACTCTAATGAAATGTTTTTGTGTTTTTTTTAATATTTGTGATCAATTCATATATAATAAAATATCTAAACATTTTTGTAAATAGATTAGGTTCTTTTACGTAATTTTGCTATTTTAGTTTTTGCTTTAATATTATTATAATATAATTAATTTTAAATAAGATAACAGTTTTGATATAAGATAAATGGATTTTTGAAATATTTTTATTTTGAAGTGTTTTCAAGCAGATTGATTTTATTGTATTACAATTCATTTTATTTATAATCTTTTAGTTAGTAATTATTTTACAATAAATAATTTTATTTCTGATAAAATTTTATTTTAGTTGTTTATCAAGCTTTTGTATTTAACATGTCTTTATTTCTTTCCTTAGGATTTATAATGTCTACTTAAATATATAGCTTTTTATTACAAGTAATAGAGTGATTCATGTAATAGAGTGATTCAAAGTTCAAAATGTCGAACTTTAAAATGGTTTTATGATATTGATTTCCTGTCTTGAATCGATAACTCATTTTTTTGTACACTGAAAGTTTTACACTGATGAAAAACGTTTTACACAATTCAATGTTGCCAAAACGTGTTTATTAACAAAAAGGTACTTTGTGAGTAATGAGTTTATATACAGTTACAACAATGGTTATAATTAATTTATAAGGACCATAAAGCATGGTAAACGTAGTGTAATAAACGAAACCAGAATGAGAATGGTGTCAATAAAAGATAAAGTTTATTTTTAGAAAAGCAAAGCAGTTCCAAGTACCGGGCAGGGTATCGAGGCAAGATATTTAAATAAAATTATGTCCAGCATTGTGTATCTTTATAAATAATTTCGCCAGCGTGGATTTCAAAGTATTAGGAATGTACTGTAAATGAGTTAAGGTAATAATAGATAACACTTGTTTATGTCAAACAACATAGATGCGAGGAGAGACACAAGACCCAAGCGGAATTGGATAAACGAAAGATTTATCAGATGACCATCGTAGACAATAAAAAATAATGATAATAGCAAATTAATGGTACAGGTACAATTGCAAGAAGGAGAAATAGTGTGTTAGTTAAAGTAAATAATTATAGCCAGGTGACAGTTGAAACAAAATAATGACCGACTGAGATGACCTGTTTAGGAGACATGAAACTGAAGATGAAATGGCAAAGGAAAAATCTCGATGATAACACTAACCGTCAAATTAGGCCAATCTAAATGCAACTCTAAAATATAACGACTTTCAGGAATAAAACGAACAATAAAATACTTTTACAGTAGTTATAAACGTTTTATGCACATTTGCCGACCCACCGTCATCACAAGGTTAAATCAGCTTCAGAGGAGGAGTTCACTTGTAATCAACTAAAACAGGGATGGCCAACTTCTTAAGCCTGAAGGGCCACTCCAATATTTTCAGTGAAGACGAGGATCGCACAACTAGTTCCACACTTCATCAATAAGCCAAATGTAGGCAATACGTATATCGTATAGTATGCGTCGTATATAAAATAATATGAATCAATAAACGTTACGCAAAAATGTTCATATACATTTAGTATCAAGCTCAATGTACAAGGGATCAAAATCGGTTAAATATTTATTAATGTTGTTTACGGTTAACAGAACACATTATAGGAAAAACTCTAATTTGTTTATATTTAAAATCATCCATAATTATGTAGAGCTACCTACTACTGGCTACCTAATGAGAACATTGTGGAGGGGCACAATCGTCCAACAGCTCATCAAAATCAATCTGAATTGAAGTGGTTTCAGCCTTTAGCAGAACTCGAAGATGGTTGTCTCTGAGTTTGATGCGGTGAGTTGATTTTATAAATTTCATTGTTGAAAAGGTGCATCACAAAGGTATGCGTTCCCAAACATTGAAACTATTTTCCTACCGAAGTCATATACTTTTCTGATATTTCTCTTCTGGCACTTAACTCCAAAATGCGGAACCAGGTTCAAACATAGTCTTAAGAAATGCGTCACTTTGCAGGTCACAGAGCTCTTACTTCAGGTAAGAGCCTTGTTCTATTTTTATGTTTTACATTTATTAATACATCAATAATCTAATGTTTCTCACATTCGTTTGGGGCTGCATGGAACCGGGTCGCAAGTGTGGAATCTTGTGCTAAAAGATAAATATGATTAAAATACGTCGAAATATCGTACGAAGAGGCATGACTGAATAAAAATAAGCAGTAGTACAACTTTGGGATTGTATGAGTTGAAGAATATCTAATGCGAATTTAGAATTGATTTACACACACACACACACACACACACACACACATATATATATATATATATATATATATATATATATATATATATATATATTTGAATACATGTTTCTGCCTTTTTGAGTACGATACAAGTTTTGAAAATGGAGTTATTCCTATACTAGTCAACGGAGGAAAATATTGTAATGTTAGGAAAGATGTAGAAACTTGTAGATTAACTCAAATATATACAAATGCTACTAACAGAAATAAAGATGGGTATATTAAGAACGATTTACAGACGTTGAATGAAGGGGAATGCTTCGTTTTTAGAAAATAACAAACTAAAACTGTATGTGAGAAATATAAAAGAAATAGTATCATAATCTGTTTTCATAAAAATCTGAGCTTACAAAAATCTTATGTTTTGAAAACCTTAGGCCATACTTCATAAAAATATGTTTAAATTCTGCATATACTAACTGATAAATGTTGGAGAGGAGAGGAGATTTTTAAAACATGAATTTGAAAGAACGAATTATGTGTCAAGAGTGGAAATAAAATAAAATAATAAGGGTCTCAAACTATCCGTTAAAAATTTGTCCGTTTTGAAAACACAAAACATTAAAATTGATGAACAAAGTAAACACAGAAAGTGAAAATGTAGTAATTTCATTTTAATATCTTGTATAAACAAAATAAGGAAATTCTATAAAATTTAATGAAACAATAATAATGTCTTTGAAGTATAAAGAAGTAAAAAAGAGAGCGTAATCTGGAATAAAAGAATTAGAAGTAACCAATTCACACATTTTGCAAATGTGGATTTAATGGGTTTTAAACCTATTAAATAAAAGGGAACAACAGATCACAATTAATAATTTTCTCAAAGATTCAAAACAAGTTATAACTAGTTATAGTTTATAATAGGATAATAATGGAGATATTAGTTAGAAAATTGGTTTTTAATTTTTGTAGCTATACTCATTGATAATGGCGTTGTTTCTAAAACTCGTATGAGAAAATTAATTATTCTTACTGCCTAACACAGAGTAAACAGATCTTAGTCTACCGTTATCAAGGATGTTCCAGACCTCTTACCTTGAAGCTAGCAACTATGACCGTAACTTATACTATTTAATTTCGCGTATTTTCAAACATTCACAAATTGTTATTACAAAATATTGATTGGAACTATGTAACTATATTTACGTAAATATGTATATTTCCTGAAACGTATGTTTGCGAAAATGTAAAAATAAGTCTTACAGAAAAATGGAGCCCAAATACGTATGGAAATACGTATGGATTATCTAAAATTATTTGTGTTACAAAAAGCACGTAAAAAATGTTATTGATTGTGACTTAAAGTTATATATTATTTAATTGTCATAAAGTGATTTTAGAAAATTCAAGCAGATTACAAGAGGGAACATCTTTCTCTGACTGTAAATCAAGAATTGTAATTCAAAGAAATATTAATAATGTCTTACTGATTGTTGTTAAATTACTATCTTTACTCTCAAACTAGGCTCAAATTTTGGTATGTCCCAAAATTTATCGTGTCCCATTTCGTTGGTATCAGCGAGAACGAGAGAGAGAGAGAGAGAGAGAGAGAGAGAAAAAGAAAGAGAGACAGAGAGAGAGAGAGGTAGACAGACAGACAGACAGAGAGAGAAGGTAATTGTGAGAGTGAGCTGCAGGCTTTGATACTTCACCTTTAAATAGAGACGTAGCGTTGGAGGAAAATTAACGCCTTACAAAGCCTGCAAACAACATTAAAGGGATATGAGACTGGTATTTGTTAATAGTGTCAACAAGAACGCACCTCATGAAATGACGATTTAGCGTTTTAGATTAGAAACTTTCTTAACTTTAAATCCAACAAGTTATATGATAAAAAAACTACTCAACTTTTTACAAACACAGAAACATCTCAAAGCTTTAAATCTTTTTCTTTAGTAGTAAACTTTGCTTTTGTTCTGATTCGTTCGTTTATAATTAACTGTATCCACAAGACAAACGCTTAACTGTACTCAATCTCCAATCTCAGTACATTATCATTCCATCCTAACTCAATTCTTTATCCGAAGGCCTCTTCTAACGGAAATCTACAAACAACCGTACTGCTAAAACACAACCCAAACACAACTCCGACTTTAAACATCAACTCCAAAAATATAAATAAAAAAAATGCCTACTAACCTGTACATAAAATAATAGCTTCATCATAACTCAAAATCGACGTAAATACAAAATACCTGCAAAACACAGTGTCAGAAGTGTATTACAATACGTCCTTGTAGATCAGACAAAACTTCTTTTGATACAACGAACCATTGAAAGACATTAAAAATATACAGACAAAGCAAACTTCATAAAACTTAAACTTGTTGAAAACTTTGACGTATATGTACTCCGCCGTAGCCAAACGTAACACGATGAAACACACTTCTAGCCCAACACAGTTATTTTAATGAATAATACAATACAAAGTACACAAAAAATGTATGATCCTATAAACACGTTATGCAACTATCCAGATTCATAAAAACTTGAAATCTCGAAAGAAATTAGCTCAGTTTGTAGCTTGTCGCATTGTTATTAAAATTTGGTAAAGTATTGAAGAATCGGGTTGCACGATGAATAGGTAATGTTATTTATATTAAGATTACTTATACAGTGTGGATTTAGGTAGCATTATCATAGGGACATACCTTCTGAGGAGGGATGCTGCATCATGTGTACAGTCGTGTATATGAAGCAGTCATTCTCTCTGTCTGTGTTACAAAACAGGTGTTACAAAACCCCTCCCGCCCATTTATAAGAAGAAAGTGAAGAAAGAAATTAAGTAGAACTAACCAAAGTACAGTCACTGGGAGGAATACACGAAGTATGCGTACACCGGAAATATTGCGAAGGATGGGTTCAGGATTAAGTATTGACAAATGGTGAGGGTAAGAGCATTGTGACAGGCGAAAAATACGTAAGACTTCTAGGCGTAAAAGGACCTTTTAAAATCATTGGGCTACATAAATGATTTAAAAAGCATTTACCTCTGAGCTAAACATAGATGTTGCTTAGTTTCTCAGGGCTGGAGATCCTATAAAACTTTATCGATTAAACATTATTTTATTCACATTTTTTACAGGCTTTGGACTGGCAAAATGATAGAGATGAGTTGTGCTATCATTTTGACATACTTGAAATCAGCTTGTAGCTTTGACGTTTTTTATAAATTTTTAATTTTTCTTCTTAATCATTGTTACAACTTAAGTCTGATTAAGTACGCCTTTTTCGCAAATTTACCCCTTGCCCTCGTCAATTGCTATTGTTCTTCACGTACGCATATTTTGCTATACGCATTTTCTTATCACTACAGGGAGTAGGGGGAAATAGTGGTCTGGTGTGGTCATGTGGCAGCTTAGCTAAAATATACGGCATTGTACCCCTGTTAAAGTAATGCAAAACATAATTAAACAAGTTTGTTAAATCATTGAAATATTTAATAGATTTAATAGTATTAGGCACATTCTATTTTCTTATACCTAGTACTAATAAATATCCCAAACTCTCATATATCTGTTAAATTGGATTTCACTCCAACAGATTATTCCTGCAGATATTGCAAGCAGAACATCGCAGGGAGGGGCGGTGAAGTGAGGAGCGGGAGGGTTAACAAAGCCATGTGCTCTCAAGATTCAGTCCTTTGTCTACATACAAATCCGAACACAATAGCATAGTCAAAGAATATTAAATATGTTGATGGCTTATAAATTTTACACCTATAGTTCCTAAACATATTTTAGTTAGGATATATCACGGTTTACAATTTTTATTATTTACTTACCTTATTTCGTGATGCGTAGGAGTGTTGACGTGCTTAAAAGCTAACTCTGAAGGATAGACGGTCAGAAGGTAAGGTAAATAAACAGAAAGACTGATAGGCAGAAAGCGATAGACAGAAAGAAGGACAAACGGATAAGCAGATAGATAGACAGAAGCAAAGATAGTTGTATTGAGATACTAAAATAAGAAAATAATTATACGTGAATAGTACGCTTAGAAGGTCTGGCCAACCTAGTCGATTTGTAAAAAAAAATAGATTAACAGTCTGACAGTCACTCAGAAAGAAATACTAATACACAGTCTGAGTATTATGAGAAAATAAGTCAACGGAAAGAATAGACAGATAGGTAGACTGACTATTAATGTAAAGAAAGACAGACGGGCAGTCGGTAAGATGGATAGTCGGACATAATCATAGGAGGTAGTACGGATAGAAGATGTATTTGATATACATTTTGGTAAGATAAACAGTCATTCAGGTGTACTTGCCTCACAATCACACAGTTATACAGATTGATATGAGGAGAGATCTATTCAAGAGAAGGACTAACGTACAGAAAAATAGGCGGATAGCCTGTTACTCGTAATGAATGACAGACCAACAGACAGTTAGATCCCCATCATAGTAGTAACACAGAAGGATAGACGGAAGAGCAGTACAATGACCTGCACTCGGTTGGACGACTAGATGGACAGACACACAAAAGGAAATACGGACTGAGTAAAACACTAAATCGAAGACATAACAACAGCTGGGTAGACGATCATCTGGACAGTAACAAAGAAGGATAGACGGAAGAGCAGTACACGAACCAAAGGCCAGCAGTCAGTTAGACGGTCATCCGGACAGAAACACACGACGATAGCGGGGCAAGGTAATACACGGAACGGTGGGGAAATCAACGCGTCAGTTAGATGACCACTCAAACACTTTAGATGACAGAAACACAAAAGAATAGACAGACGGAATAATATAAGAAACGTTGGGTAGACAACCATCAGGACAGTAACACAGAAAGATAAACGTACATAGGGTATCTAAATCAACAGTCGATTAAATGACCATACTATATATATATATATATATATATATATATATATATATATATATACGTTAAATAATGAATTTTACAATATTTATTGACGTTGAAATAAGGGACAGTTTTTACACATGATAAATGAAAGATATGCTACAGTTGAGGAATAACAAACCAATGGGTAACAGAAGGAGACATCCGAGAGGGTTGAGAAGATATATGATTTGCAAGTGAAACGTGATTAATATTAGGTGTATTATGTCAGTTTAGGTTAGATTTATAATTTTAACACTTTTGAGCCTGCAACATCTGAAAGACATCAACTTCGGAATTCCATCAACCGTAAACATACCTATCTTTGATACCTTCCTTTAATTCCGATAGAGAGTAGGTTCATCCCATCTAAGCCTGAACACTCGCCGTCTTAATTCTTCTTTCTGTCCCAGACTAGATAGTTATACCATTATCTTATTATTAATACTTATTATTACCTTATTATTATTGGATTATTTCAACCCAAAACCTGTTAATTTTCACAATATCTCTTCCAAACGCCTTCATGGCCATTATAGCTAGATTGACTAACCGTGAATAAACCTAAACTACGTATAGCTACATTTTGATTTACTTACAAAATATATTTGAATCTATTTATAGAATTTTTTAAATAATATTTTTATATTCAATGAATTTTAAGAAACTATAATATTAATAACTTTAAATATTTGGAAAAAAATGTATACAAACTTTATTCAAATGGTAAATATGAAAATAAAGTAGAAGTGGACGAGGTAAATCCGAACACTTGCCTTGGGTTAAACACAAAATGGCGCTAGATCCTCAAACTCCTTGTATTACTCTTCCCAACCTCAAAACACTGTAATCGGGGAGTTCTATAAACTTAAAGCCGATTACGTCTCTCAGCTTACCGAAGGAAGTAAATATAAGTGTAATAAAAACATTCCGTTCCAACAGGCAGTTATCAATAAGTTTATAAAGTTGGCTTGAATGGGCTCGAAGAATGTTTAATTAGAACACTAACGCAGTGTGTGGGCGTGGGAGTTGGGTGACATTGGGAGGAGGTGGGGTGGGAATCAGATAAAGTGTTCCAGGCTTCTCTCCCGCCCGGACCAAATTCTGATGTGCACTGTTTAAATCAATAAATATATTATTTATTAAATCTAAAGTGAACCTTGGTGGAAATCGCCTTTGAGTTAATCGTATTAACTCAAACTTTACACAGTCTCATAAGTGGTATTAATACTTGGCTTATCTTACAACGTAAGTTATATTCATACATTTGATTTAATGATGGCTTATTAACCTTGATGAAAGTTTATGGTTAATTTCATCTTCCAATTTGTAGGGCTCTTTTGAAAGTTCTTTGTAAATTTTCTAAAAGCGTTAAATCCAGGTATCGACCGCCTAATATATTGTGCGAGCGTATGAAATAGACTAATAGAAAGCAGTGTTTTGACTAAGTTATATAAGCCTAGGTTACTATTATAACCTACAACTTTGATGCTATATTATAAGTTGTAATAATTGTTCGTTTCACTTTAATATGTTGCAAATTACACATATTGCAACTGATACCAACAAAATATTATTTATGAAATTTACAAATAAATACTTGACATTCATTCATAAATGTACACATGCTAGCAGGATTATTGCTTGTAATAGTTTAGTGGGATAGCTTCCAGACTCGAGTGTGTTACTCTATGCTCAGGTTTCCTGATTGAATGGTGGAAACAGTGCTAAGAGGATGGATTTCATATAAAATGATCTTGATGACACATATAACTAAGAAAGCAAACCACAAATAAGTACTAGCTAAAAAGATAGGTAAATAAAATTCTTGCAAGTAAATGCATATCAGAAGTGAGTACAGACACCACATCTAGACAAACATGCGCGCGCGCACAAACATGCTGTAACTTAATAAAACCTCCTAACCACAAAAAAATATTGAAATCCTTTGTACATTTAGAATTTAAAGGAATCATAATCAGAGGAAATTAGTACTTGCAAAAATATACTCTGTAGTTATTCTTGTATTAGTTTCTTCTGGAGATGATTAATTTAAAATCGAAATCTACATAAGGATTTAAATAAAAAGTTTAAAATAAAAGTTAAAAATAGTTAAAAGGTTCTTAACTAAGTGAATAGGTAATGGCTTACTAGCTGACGCGTTTCAAAACATTCGTTCCTTTTACGAAGTTAACCCTCTACAGCTTCACGAGTAGAGGGTTAGCTTCGTAAATGAACGAATGTTTTGAAACGCGCCAGCAAGTAAGCCATTACGTATTCACTTATTTTAGTACCATTTAATTATAGTTTAATCAGGGAATTCAAGATGATTACATCAAGCAACTTTAAAAAGTTTTTGTTGGTAAACGTTTTTACTTATTTAAAACTAAACAAATATACCATATTTTTCCAAGTTATTATTGCCACGACTTTATGGTTAAAAGACCATAGTAGGACCGTATATTAAATTTACAAAATATTTTAATAGAGTACACATTAAAATAATTTTTTTTTTGTATTTAAGGAATTTTATTTATTTAAAATAAAAACATACACCATAGTTGACTCAAGTTGTTATTTCCATTATTTCTCGCCTAAATGAGCATAATAAATTCAAAAAATTAAATTTACAAGCTAGTAAAAGGCAGTTTTTGTAATAATATCGTCTGAAGATGATTGCTTAGCAATCGAAATGTACATGAGGATATAAATAAATGTTTTTGTGTTTAAAGGTTTTTTTTTATTTAAAACAAAAACCTACATCAAAGTTGATCCAAGTTGTTATACTGTAACTACTTGTAATTTATTAGTAGACCATAATTTAGTCGAATACACTATTCAAGGTCATAGCGGCAATGTTCGTCTACTTTTTATGTATCTGATAAAAATTACGTACATGATTTTCCAGAAAAATAATTACCTGTAATGGGTAACTTGATAAGAGAATATTTTTATGGCTTCACTGATACATTGTTTTCACCAATAACGTTAATTTTCAGTAATTAAATTATAATATTTTACAATTATTAATTCCAAACAGTAAACTTATATAAGTTGGAAAAAATCTGCAAAATTCTGTAAAATGAAGTAAATATATATCTGTAAAATGGTTTTACAGACCATCAGCAAATAAATTATGTTTTCAATCCATGTTAAAACTATAAAATAAAAATAAATACTGCTATTCTGTTGAGGGAAGTTCTATACAAATTAAAACCCAAAGAGAAATTAGACACACGAGTGTAAGTTAAATTAGCAATACTTATAAAACGATACTAATTGTAATAAGCTATACTAAATTGTTACGTACGTAGCCTGATTAGAAATGCAACTTTATAAATAGAAATACAAAAATGAAATAGGGAAAAGCTAACAAATATAATCTAATCTCAATTGCATTATTTTTTCCTGGCAAAAAACCAATTGTGGATAACATCGGCAGTCAACAACTAAGACAAAAACGCAATATTTTAGATAAAACAAAATAATAAAATAAAACAAAAATTACAAAACAAACAAAACCTAAACATAGTAGTAATAATATAAAATTAAATGTTTAACCATAAATATATAACAATAAAGAGAAATATAACAATAAATAACAAAAAAAACAATAAATCTATAACAATAAAAAAAACTACTTGATGTAGAAAATAAATAGAAGTATTGAAAAAATAACAATAAAAAATATAAAACTATAAATAACAAAATAAACACAACGAACAATATAAAAGCATAACAATAGAAAACAATTTAACAATATGTCTTATGTGGGCTAGTGACAGATCACAGACAATTTTACTTTTTTAAACACTCAACGTTTTGAATTTCTTTCAAAATGAATTCTTTTATGTGATCTGACATTAGCCTATATAAAAAAAATTAATAGTTACTAACAGACATTAAATAAGAATATTAATTTACCAATAAATAAATCTTAATAGCACAATAACAAGAACATAAAACATATTAAATTTAAATAAATAAAAAAGCTATACGGAAAACACACACAAAGAAATATATGTATAAACATAAAAGCATATATTTTTAAGTATTAGATTTTAAAAAAATACGTTCAAGTGGTGCAAGAAAGCGATAATTCGGTCAATGGTCGAGGCATCGTCCCTTAGCACCACCTTTAAACTGCCTTCCACATTACAAAAGTCACGAATATTAGAAAAACCAACACCATCAACCAAAATTTGTTTTATTGTGAAAATATCACCACAGTACTGACATTTTGGTGGATCTTCACGACGTATCAAATATCCATGAGCTGCAAAAGAGTGGCCAACGCGAGGGCGCGTAACCACCATGATCTCAATTGTAATGAGCCAAGTAACTGGAACTACTCATATCAACAACTGGGGAACTTTACTGACCTTTATGTGAGGTTCATTTAGTGTGAAATTATTGTATAATTCCAGTTTTAAAACATTTTGTAATCCTATATGTTATAAAATATTGTATGTACATATAGTAAGCGTCGGAACATGTTGATATTAATACACGTATTCACGGGAAAGCATAGAATGTTGTTCGAGAACCCTCTCTTCACTCAAGGAATGCTTAAGGGAACATCTTAGACTAAGTGAAGGACCTGTAGTCTCTCAAAGGTGTTTCCTTGTAGGCTAATACAGTTTATCCGAAGCCGTGGTGAATTTAACAAACCTTCCAATATTATCACATGTTTTTATGAGAGAATAATTATTGCTTTAATGTTTTTGTGTATATACCTATGAAAATGTACACCTTATTGACGAACTCTTCTTACTCCGGTTGAGAGCTAATCTACTTCAGGTAAGCGGTCCTACATATGCCATCCTATAACTGTACCCTATTGCCGGCATCAGTCGATGATTGATCATTAATTTTACCTGGTACTATCTACACTTCATTCCTCCTTTTACTAAGGAATCTAATGTATAGATATTTCTTTACTACTCAAATAAAGAGAAAATTCACTTTAAGTATACACACGGAATAATTAACTTTATATCCACTTTCAGAGTGTTTCAAGTCTTTACTTGTCTTAATGTATTTCCGCAATCTTATCTTTTCTAAGCTACAATAGTAAACTCAATACTGTTTACTTTAAAACTAAAAAAATAAGATATATTAGAATCTATTTTGTAGTAAAATGTTATATTCAAAGTATAATATCAGTCCAAGCGACCACAAAATAGTAATTACGTACAAAACTTACTAAATATTTTACAGTACCACAAGTGTTGGGGAAAATAATAATGCATTTTCGAAGAATATGAGTTTTCTCGCTTTGCAATTTTTCCATTTTTGAAAGATTTTTCTAAAAACGTCATGTAACGCTAGTGTTGATCATAAATTATTGTTCAGCATTGCAGGAAAAATTGTAAATTTAAAAAATTATTGTTCCATTTTGATCTTAAAATAGTCCCTAATATAAAAAATAAACGCTCAACTTAACTTTTTGTTTATAATTATAACTTCAACCACTCACGTTCCCATCACGAAATTTCTCGTATTTTTATGTCTTAAAACAGAAGTATTATGCATATTCCCCCATTTGTTTGTCCGTAAAAACAAAATTTAGTTATATGTGGGGGGGTCATAATATTTGGTAATTAATGTTCGGTATAAATAGAGTAATGCGACTCAGTTTTATGAGTATTGAAATAAGCATAGTAAAAAAATAATACAAGTCCTTTTGTTATATGAGACGGTCTCCAGGAATTACTTCTTTACTAGGTCTTATATTCACTGTTATTTGTCACGTATCAGGTAGCTTACAATTAGGATTTATTGGTAATGATTTACTAATTTGCGTACGCTATCGCCCCTTTGATGTACGGTCTATCATATCACCGATACACTTGTGTGTTGTGTCTGTATAGCACAAGGGTTGGGGATGTAACATTTTAAGTGAACGTTTTATTAAGAAATATAGGCCTATATAATAGGAATATATAATTTTATATTATTATATTGTTAAATACAAAAAATTATATCATTCAGTTAGATTATTACAACTTCAGTAAATTATATTTTCCTTAACATCTTAGAAAATGTTATGGTACACCTTATATATATATATATATATATATATATATATATATATATATATATATATATATATATATATATATCAATTTAGTGGATGTTTATGAACGAACAAAAAATTTGGTTTTGATTGCTTGTAAGATAAATAATATATAATAGTTTTTAATTAATTTTCTGGTCGATAAATGAAATTGTTATATCGTGTTTGGGAACCTATATATCTCACTGGACGAGTCTAATATCTGATTTGCGGTTGGGAGGCGATTACAGATGACAGAGAGGAAGAGCAGGGGACCGCTAGGTGGTGGGTGTCAAGGAAACAGAGCGTATATATCTAGCTACGAACGTCGCTGTTCAGCGGAGAATCTTATATTGCTATATGTAGGCTGCTACGACGCCTACACTCAGACTGTCGGCTAATTTTATGTCTTGTGTATAACATTGAAAACAAATAATGCTAAAATTGACATCCAGTCTGTACAGCTCTAGAATAAAGTTTAAATTATGAAGAACATTACTAACTTTGACCTTACATTAATGCTATCTGACATACAATATTACTGTGTAATATTGTAGTTTATTAAAGATTGTTATAGTGTGGTTTTTATTCATTTATTCATATATAAGGGAAAGCCACATTAGATTTGTATATGAAGTTATTCAAATTTATATTACGAAGTTAATTATTTGCATTTTATGCAAATAAACCTATTGGTTTCCCTTGTTAAATATTCACTTATTATTCTATAAAACTTTCATAAGGAAGAATAAATATAAAAATGATTGCTTGAAGTTATTACAAGAAAAAGCCTTGCTGTAACTGTTGACTGGTGAACGAGGCTCTTGATAATGTCAATAAATTAAACTATAAAACAAAATTGGCGGACTGTGGCAGTGTGTGTCTGTGTGTGTGTGTGTGTTTGGGCGCGAATTAAAAAATGTTTTATAGACACGAAGGTATTAATTTAATTACTTTGCTTTTCTATATTATTGTAAAAATCTAGTACACTAGTTTTTAACAAGAACAGGACTGTAAAGGAATCTAACGACTTAAATAGGTTATAACAATTACATTGCTTAGCCTTATGATTAACACGACAGACTATCCATCTCCTGTTATTTTTATTTATTTTCCTTGAAATATACATTTTTTGCTATTCTGGATGCATGTATTTTGAATCATAAAAAACACAGTCAGGCGGAAAACTACTCAACGTATAAGTACAGAATTACAAAGAAGGGGATTTTTTGTTTACTTTCACCTAAGTATTCACTATGGAGGTTTGATGAAGTAATTTGCAGATGCATGCATGTATGTAAGAAAAATATTAAATGTAATTTTATTGTTTTGAATTTTGCCGCGTTGTGAGCATCAGCTGTTTGTTATTTTTAGAAAGATTTACAGCTGTTGGTAATTTAGCATTTTTTGTTGGTTGTCAGAAAAGTTGAAATATGGTTGTTACATGAAATATTGATTTATTAAAAACAATAGATAACATTGAGTGAATGCTGTTGCGACACAATAATATAAATTAAAATAATTAAGAACATTAAATGTCGTTTTATATTGGTATTTTAATTGCTGTTGAAAATAATAAAATACCATTATATATATATATATATATATATATATATATATATATATATATATATATATATATATATATATATATAATATGTTTTCTTGTATAATAATAAAAAAAACTGAGGAGATTCAAATACAAAATATATTTAATAATATTTAATTTAAATAATAAGTTTTGTTACTTATTAATAAATAATTATTGTATTTGAATACCTCATTTGTTATATATATATATATATATATATATATATATATAATATGTTTTCTTGTATAATAATAAAAAACAACTGAGGAGATTCAAATACAAAATATATTTATTAATATTCAATTTAAATAATAGGTTTTGTTACTTATTATTAAATAATTATAGTATTTGAATACCTCAGTTGTTATATATATATATATATATATATATATATATATATATATATATATATATAATATGTTTTCTTGTATAATAATAAAAAAACAACTGAGGAGATTCAAATACAAAATATATTTAATAATATTTAATTTAAATAATAAGTTTTGTTACTTATTAACAAATAATTATTGTATTTGAATACCTCAGTTGTTATATATATATATATATATATATATATATATATATATAATATGTTTTCTTGTATAATAATAAAAAACAACTGAGGAGATTCAAATACAAAATATATTTAATAATATTTAATTTAAATAATAAGTTTTGTTACTTATTAATAAATAATTACTGTATTTGAATACCTCAGTTGTTATATATATATATATATATATATATATATAAATAATATGTTTTCTTGTATAATAATAAAAAACAACTGAGGAGATTCAAATACAAAATATATTTAATAATATTTAATTTAAATAATAAGTTTTGTTACTTATTAATAAATAATTACTGTATTTGAATACCTCAGTTGTTATATATATATATATATATATATATATATATATATAATATGTTTTCTTGTATAATATTAAAAAACAACTGAGGAGATTCAAATACAAAATATAATAATTTAAATAATAAGTTTTGTTACTTATTAATAAATAATTATTGCACTTGAATACCTCAGTTGTTATATATATATATATATATAAGTTATATAACTAAGTATTGTAAATTTAGCTAATATTAAGATATATGTTTGCTGACGGAGGCTTTGTGTATTAGGCACCTGTGGACCATTGTTAATTTAGTGTATAGTGAACTTTAGAAGAGTCCTCTCCACTCCAATTGAAAATACATCAGTTGTATTTATAAAGCATAATTTTGTAATAATTTCAACTTTACGTTATTCTAAATTTTCAAAGGTTTGTAAAAATATAATCATTTTTAAAAACCTTTCGTTCTTATTAAAACACGTAACTGGTGTATTCGGTAAGACACCCTCAAGGAAGTTAGTGAATATAACGTCCGTCGGTTTTAACCGTTAATTGACGACAACCCTGCCGCAGAGTGAATATCTGCAAACATTTAATAGAGTGTATATCACTCTATTACCAACGCGAGAGAAAATCGTACAAAATGTGCAGCGTTACGTAATGAGCAAAGTATTTTGG
>JBAIZL010000001.1:89973982-89976482 GCA_036971475.1 Prosapia bicincta | reverse complement strand
AAATGTTTGCCGTGTAAATATTTCAGACACAGATAAGTATATGAAGGTTATAGGTAAATAAGTAGATTTTTTTATGTATATAAAATGGAAAATTGCGATGGTATTTCCCTAAAAGTATTAAATTTTAATTTTGAAAGTACTTTGAACGTTGATTCAGTAGTAGTTAAAATTAATTAATACATCAAATTTATAAGGAATATCTGTAAAATGAAGATTGGCTCTGAAGGGTAATCCCCTCTTTTTACGAATCCTGTTTTAGGGACTGAAGACGTTTATAATCATTTGAAGAGCAAAAAGGGGAATTAATGGAATAACTTTTATAGCAGGCATATATTTCGAAGGAAGTCGTAAAAATAACTTTAAAGAGATAGACGTGCATGGGAGACTGAAACAAGCTGTAGGCAATGCGCTACCGTTCGCTTGTATTACAATATACCAACTCTCAACAAAGACGAATAATTCAACATGAACCTTTTCAAGTACGCCTAATCCTCCCGGTTTCCCAAAGTAGCATTTGGGAAACTGATGGAAACAATGAACCTAGCCAGCAATGTGGGAAAATCTATTTTATGAGAAAAACAAACTCTGTTTTACAAAAGTGTGATCCGTCAGAGGATAAGAAAGGAAACTATGGAGTATATTTATGTAGAATATGTACCTTCAAATCTTTGCTATATGCCGGCACATTCTTTGAACTCTTACATCTGTACAACTTTCTGAATATATATTTTCTACAGTTTTAAACATATTTTAATTATATGACATATTTTTTTTATGTATCTTTATATTATTTATTGTTTTATTTTAGTTAAAGATATTTACTAAAACTAAAATAACTCACATAGAGGTGCAGTGATGATGGTTGTTAAACAGACAAAACGGAAATATAAAGTATATATAAAATTTATTATCGACAAAAACAATTATTTTAAATTGGTTAGTTTTGTAAAAAACTTCATAGTGATTCAAAACATTTCTATCAAGTTGACAGTAACTAATAAAAACCCTATACAATTTATATAATCAATAAAATACTTCAATATAGGTAATTTCGTTTAGCGGTTACCGCATATTTAAGAAAAAAAGCTGATGGAAAGGGCCTATAAACTTGCCCTTAGTCTCACGTATATTAATTAAAAATATTTTATTACAGAGGATTCCTTTAAAGATCCAAAAGGACGGGTTTATGTCCACTTAAAACCAAGTCCCGAGCCTGAGAGTCCGACCCTTAGGTAAAACCAACCCGAGAGTGGATAAAGGTCCGATTGCACTTTCTAGAAGAACTAATAAGACGGGGTATAGAGGTACGACAAGCTGGCCGTTTGGAAAGTACTACTGGTCTCAAATAGTTCTGGAAAAGCGGCGGAACCACAGTGTTTAGTTGAAGTTCGTCTCGTCCCAGGGGCGTGATCAGTCCAGTCTTTACAGTAAGTTTGAAAGACACATTCATACCGGTGCACTAAGCCCCCGTCACGAGTCTCAGTTAGTCACCCGGACAAGAATTACGAGTTTGGGACTAGATTCGTGGGATAGGGGTTTCATGTGCTAGACTGGAGATACTTCCACAAGAAAGATCTATCTTTGTGAACTTGAGGACAAAGAGTCAGAATACAAGTACTCCTAGTCAACATTCTTCTTTTACATCCTTTTACTCTTCTACACTTTTCCACAACACACTGCCGCATGTAGGAGAGGATAAACGTTTTATTGAACTCTTATAGTAGTCTTTTGGTCTCGATATTTCTTTATAGAAATATTATTAGTGAAAAAAAATTCACGTTTTCTTATAACACGTTAGTTTACAATGCATAATTTAACTCGCCTTTAAAAGATGTAATAACATTTCCAATTAGATTATTCTCATAGTAACATGTAGTGAAGAGTATCCAAAGATAATCTTATCGTGTATATCAATAAATGATATCTTTTAAACTCTATCTAATATATTAAAATGTAAATTAGATAGCGACCCTTTATATGAGTAGAGACTCTTAGAAGACCTAAAAACAAAGTTTTGTAAAATTAGGAATTCCTTGTACAAGTCTAAACTGGCAGTATTATTACTTTATTGTGTCAAAAAATCTAAAAAGGATGGTCAGTTTTAAGACGCAAGGAAGCTGCAATAACTAGATAAAAAAACCCTTGATACCGTTAAATGAAAATTAGTTTTAAAAAGATGCTAGATTTTAAAAAAATTCGATGGAAGTTCAAATTAAGAAGTTTGATTACTTCAAAAGAGGAGAGAGGAGATAAGAGGTCCAAAACGTTAGATGTTTAAAAGACTATACGAGAGAGTCATCCAGGAACGTTCAATGAGAACAGACGTCGGTCAAGTTAAATCCAGTTCGTTGAATAGTATTATGTAAATCGTCGGAAGTCGAATGTTAAATAGCAACCTACGAGTTCATAGCAGAGTGATAAACGTTTTCAGTAAGGTCGTCGAATTAATTAACAAAGTGAAATATTTAGTAAATCGTAGGTTGTTGTTGTGAAGGTTTAA
>JBAIZL010000001.1:89953982-89968982 GCA_036971475.1 Prosapia bicincta | reverse complement strand
TTTTAACGCATGAACATTTTATATTTGTAACTTGTGTAAAAATAATTATGTAACTGATTAACTGATATTAAAGTGGTATAATAATGCTGCGTTATTTAAAATCAAAGAAGACAAACTAGCTGATGTTTAGGTACGATAGTGTATCGAAATAACATCTACTTTCCATAAACAGCGAGTCTAAAGCCCCTATTCACTGTCGAACTGGTCGGCCCACCGACTTGTGTCTTTACGTCGGTTTAGGTTGGGCCGGTGTTCATCGTTTGATATTCGTGAGTTGTGGCTCATTGCCCACCGAATCGTAGTAACATTGTGTTCCTCTCATTAATACAAATTCATATATTCATTTATTTAGTTTTTTTAAATGATATTATTTAAATAATATTATATATATATGTTTTACACAGTTTTATCTTTTTCACATCTGTAATCAATGTGAGTTTCGAAAAAATAAGGAGTTATGAAAATAATTTAAAAAATTATGTGCCATATATATATATATATATATATATATATATATATATATATATATAGATGCATCAACTGAGGACACAGCCGAAAGTACTAAGTCGACCTGCTGATATTATGATCTGCTATTGTTTGTCCTGACAAGGATCAATTACAACTACGAACATCATCAACTATTTCTATGAACATCAGGATTTTAAGAAATGGATATAGGAGGAGCCACTCAAGACAGCTAGGCTAACTTTTACTGTTTACGCGGTAAAATTTTTAAACGCAGGAAATATCCTATTTTCAAATTGTTCTATAGGATGGGTTCTTCATGACTGTCGAGGAGGTACTAGGAGAGTGTATAGCTAGAGTCGTATACACTAGAGTGTATACACTAGATTTATGTACTTCCATTTCTTGAAAGATGGAACTCCCCCAGGACCGACTTCAAATTGCTAGGAGAAAATTGAGAAACCTACCTAGGGAAGTATTCAGGATGGTAAAGCCAAAACGTATGCTAGTGTTTTGCATCTGAATTTATGGGCATCTGCATATAATGGGTCTTAAGTTGCTCAAAATTTCCCTTATACGCTTTCACTTGAGTGCGAATATGTTTATGTAGCTGCAGTTGAAAGATCGTATACGCTCAGCCCGATTCTTCGTCAACAATTCTTAGTGACCCTATGGAAACATGTACTAAGTCAAGTATTCTGAATGTTAAGACACCGATATGTTAGTGTATCACATCTACAACTACTTTGCATATACTGCCCTTCAAAATATCTAATTATCTCGTTCACTCTATTACCTGAGAGGCAGTAAGTAGATTTGTGCAGTTTCTATTGCGACAGATCTTCAGTTCAACATCCTAGATTTACCACGAGATCCTACATCAGATTACCTGTCACCCTACAAATACACAAACAAGGGTTTCGATGGTGAGGCAAAGGTAAGCTAGTGCTACTCATCTGTAACTACTTTACATATACTGCGCCTTCGAATAATCTAATTCTCTCGTTTTTTCTATCCCATGTGAGCCAGTAGATTTATGTAAATACAGCTGGAATGGGTCGTAAGTTTTCGATGTTCTACATTGGATTACCTGTCATCTTACAAAATACACAAACAAGGGTTCTGGATGGTAGGCAAGCTAGTGCTACTCATCTGTAACTACTTTACATATACTGCGCCTTCGAATAATCTAATTCTCTCGTTTTTTCTATCCCATGTGAGCCAGTAGATTTATGTAAATACAGCTGGAATGGGTCGTACGTTCTGGAGGTTCTACATTGGATTACCTGTCATCTTACAAAATACACAAACAAGGGTTCTGGATGGTAGGCAAGCTAGTGCTACTCATCTGTAACTACTTTACATATACTGCGCCTTCGAATAATCTAATTCTCTCCTTTTTTCTATCCCACGTGAGCCAGTAGATTTATGTAAATACAGCTGGAATGGGTCGTAAGTTCTGGAGGTTCTACATTGGATAACCTGTCATCTTACAAAATACACAAACAAGGGTTCTGGATGGTAGGCAACCTAGTGATACTCATCTGTAACTACTTTACATATACTGCGCCTTCAAATAATCTAATTCTCTCGTTTTTTCTATCCCACGTGAGCCAGTAGATTTATGTAAATACAGCTGGAATGGGTCGTAAGTTTTCGATGTTCTACATTGGATTACCTGTCATCTTACAAAATACACAAACAAGGGTTCTGGATGGTAGGCAAGCTAGTGCTACTCATCTGTAACTACTTTACATATACTGCGCCTTCGAATAATCTAATTCTCTCGTTTTTTCTATCCCATGTGAGCCAGTAGATTTATGTAAATACAGCTGGAATGGGTCGTACGTTCTGGAGGTTCTACATTGGATTACCTGTCATCTTACAAAATACACAAACAAGGGTTCTGGATGGTAGGCAAGCTAGTGCTACTCATCTGTAACTACTTTACATATACTGCGCCTTCGAATAATCTAATTCTCTCGTTTTTTCTATCCCATGTGAGCCAGTAGATTTATGTAAATACAGCTAGAATGGGTCGTAAGTTCTGGAGGTTCTACATTGGATTACCTGTCATCTTACAAAATACACAAACAAGGGTTCTGGATAGTAGGCAAGCTAGTGCTACTCATCTGTAACTACTTACAATTATACATGTGTTTAAGGAAATGTAGCAAACATTATCGTTTATTGGTGTGTATTAGACTTAGTAGCGAAGCTGTGGATAGCATGTTGAGCTTAAATAGGTCTAATAAAGCGATTATTCACACTAGCGATTGGAGCAATTAGCTTCAACGTGTGGCCTAATTGGATAATTTGCTTTGTTCGATGTATATGGATTTGTAAACGCTAGTTAAATGGGATGGATTAATTGCGTTACATGCACTTAGTGCCTCTATATGTGTCTGTTATAACCGGTCGGTTATGCTCTATATAATGTCTGTAATAACCCGAAATCGAATGGTAATTCTCCGTTATTTATTCAATAAATAGAAGCAATGATAATGAATCCGTACATGTTTGGAAATCCCGACAAGCGGTATTGATTTTACTGCTACCTGTTGATTCTGTTCCAAGCCTCCGCGACTTCAGACTCATCGAACAGAAGACTCATTGGTCTTACACTAAATTTGACATAAATCGTCAAGAATACTTTTTAAATTATTTTTTTGAATATTCTCTTCTTGATGTTTTATTATTATATTGAAATAAAAAATAATAAATTCATGGGATGTCAGTCTTGTGTGAATAAATTGTGTAAGGTTTTAGTAGAAATGCCATAGTATAAGGACATTGTTTTATTTACCTCCTAACAAAATATTGCAATGATACATGTCTTATTAGAAGTATGAGAACTTTCCGTATATTTTGGTTACACCCCAAATAGTTTTTTTTTTTGTTTCGTTTAACGCGTTTCATTATATAGTTTATATAGTCACTATCACATTAGAAGAAAAGGAAAGAGCGGTGAATATATAACAAAGGTAAGGACATAAGACCATTGGGAATACGACATAAGACGTTTAGAAGAAGAAACATAAGTATTTTCGCATCTAGTTTGGAGGTTCACGTACCTGAAGCAGATCTACTCTGTATTTGAATCATAAAGAGGCCTCTTACTTCCTGTAAGAAAAAGGATAAGGAAGGATGAAATCAGAAAGGGCGAATGGAAGCTTATGCTGATCCCCCAGGCTCTGTAAATAAGGAGGAATTTGCTTCACCTGAAGTAGACCTGCTCTTAACTGCGATAAAGCGAAATTCTTACCTGTTACTCGGACCAAATGTAAGTCATCATGAAGTAAAATACAAAGAAAAAGATCACCTTAAACATTTTTAAAACGGCGTGATCAAAAAATGAACTCGAGAGTTGTGGAAAGGGGTCAAAAGGATTTCTTTAGAAAATAGTAACCCTCATCAATACTTACAATAATCCTACAATAATACTTTCAATTCTCTAGCATCTAAAAGATGGTGCATATCTTTCTTCCCTACAGATAATAAATTCTAATAGTAGGCTATAAACGTCCTCTCACAAGCTAATAGACTATAAAAAACCGATAACGTTTAAAAAATTCTGATAGTCATGGGGCTTCTAACATAGTGTAACTTCAAACAATTTAATTTATAAAAGCAAATTATTTAGCTAATTATTTTTGTTAACTTGCATGAATTTATACGGGTTCTAATATTTTAATTCTATTTAGATATTTGTTTTGTATATTTCAGTGCTTATTAAACAGGCATGGAATTCGTACAATAGAAAACTTAGGCCCTAATATAACCATTATTATTATTCTTTAGACGCTTAAATTTGAATATTAAAATTTATACAAGTTTACAAATTTAAAATTTGAAGTCTTGAAATAAAAAATTATGTGAGTATTAAAAATTAAGAAAATAAGTTAATACCGAAAAAGTAATGTATGTGGCAATACCTATAATGTAAATAAAGACCCAAATCTCTGGACATTTATTTGTAGTTCAAATAAATAATTAATATTCTCTAACAGATAGGGCAGGATGTAAGTGCCATGCCAATTATTGTATAAATAGGATGTAAGTCCACGCGCAGTCACATGGTCAAACAGCTGGATTTGCTGTTATTGAAGCTAGAGTATGCCTTCAGATTGAGGATAGGTTGTGTTTTGTGCTTTTTCGTTCAAGCATATTGTTTAATAAGTGCTGTATACTGTCATCATGCATGAATACTACTAGGCTGTATAAGGCTTTTAAGAGAAAGTATCCAGACACCCTCATAACGTATCGATTTTACTTAGGGAAATTTGCAAAATTCGTATTTCACCCCCTTAGGCCTTGAACCTAGTGCCACTTAGGTCTAACCTAAAACTGCCACATTAAAATGATAATTTGAGCTAAACCCTTGTAGATATAATTTTCTACTTTTGCTGACAATTAAACGGCACCTATTTTAATTTTTTGTGAAATATCAAGATGCCAGAAAAAATCATGTATTATTTACAGCAAAATACAGTATCAAAATTAACAAAAACTATGAATAATAAAGGAAGTTATTGAATGAACTCATAATTTAGGCATACGATGTTCTTCACACACACACACACACACACACACACACACACACACACACACACACACACACACACACACACACACAAGTGCGTGTTCTATATTATTGTATATTTCATAGTCTTTATTTACAAAACAAAAAATTAGCTCAAGGCTACAATAGCGTATTATTGGCTCCAACTTAGATGGAATGGGATGTAACTATAGTGGGACCACGGAGAAGGTTTCCTCTTTCATTTGCAAAGAAAATCGCATTGATTAGCTTATTACTTTCAAAACTAACGTGGAACAAACATAAAAAAAAACATCAGGTCGAGTACCGTACCTCCTCTTTTTTTTAAGTCGGTTAAAAATCGGAAGACAGACACAGGGTAGTTTATTTTTTAATGTGATGCCAGTGATTATTATACGAAGGCAATGGACTAAAGACGTGGACCTAAATGAAATGATAATGGCAGACTATTAACTATATGATGTTAACAAATCTGTTAAAAAGACTAACTGGTACAAAGTGGGGTTACACGGAGGACGTTCTTGCCACTGCTTATAAGACCTATGTCAGACCCTCCATGGAATACGCTTCGGAAGTTACGTCACTGGCCAGTCAACCGAATCTGCGAAAGTTAGATAAAATCCAGAATAGTGCCCTCAGAATCATCACCGGCGCAGCTTTCTCAACGCCCATTTGTGCGATGGAAATGCAAACCTGCATAGAACCATTGCAAAAAAGGCGCGAAAAACTAACAATTAAATTTTGGGAACGCTCAAGAAGAGTAAATCACCGATACTGGACTAACTATAGAAAGGCTGCACAGAGACTAAAAACCCAGCTAAACCCACTACAACACGCTGAAGAACTTAGAAGAAGGTATAACATCGGTGAATCAAACCCAACCCCGCTCAAAACTTTCAACAAGCCGACTATTGCCATGCCTCTCAAAAGTTTGTCGTTATTAAACTTTAAAACCCCCAAGCATCTTGCACTCACAGAAGAACTAAAGATTTCTGCCCTTGAGACAATCCACACTTTATATCCTGAGCCAGACTGGCTGCACATCTACACTGATGGATCTAAACTCAATCCTACTGGAGCTGGCGCTGGAGCTTTTTCCAAGCTATTTGAAATCAGCCAGGGCGTTTGGGGCAAACGCAAGTAATTTTGATGGGGAGGTAACGGCAGTGCGACTGGCCGCAAAGGCTCTTGCTGCGCATCACCCTGCAACGAACCACCAACGAGCTGTTTTCTTTATAGACTCCCAAGCCGCCATAATTGCAATAGCCGACAACTCTTCAACAGACTGTTCGAACATATTCCACTGCCGAGAAGCAATCTCACATCTTTTGCAAAATGAATGGTCAATTAGCCTTCAGTGGATCCCAAGTCACGTCGGCATCACAGGTAATGAAAGAGCAGACGACCTTGAAAAAAATGGAACGCGGATGCAACAACCATACGCAGAAACCGGCCTCACCTCTACCAAACACCTTATTGATGCAATCCTTAAACGCTCCATTAAACAAGAGCATGAGGAAGTCAGCAGGGGGAAACAGTGGGAATCACTTAGCAGTCGCGGTCCTTTGGTGCCCACAAGCGATAGAGCAACTGCCGTAGCTGACTTTCGACTTCTGACAGGACACGACTATCTCTAGGCCCACCTCTACCGTTTTGGCCAAGCGGAGTCCAATACGTGTCCCAATGGTATTATGAATGGGGACCACATTTCAACCTGTCCTGAACTAGACGACCAGCTGTGCAGAACCGGTCGTTACTGGGAGGCTCGACGCCGAATGGTTCAACAGCCAAGGTCGGGCGTTGGATAAAGTAAAGTAAAGTAGATACTATATGATGTTGCATGTTTCGATACTTTTTTCCATAGGCGGGGATGACACGGACGAGTTATTAGTTTGAATAGTACTAGAAAGCACCAGATTCAAAGGTAGATCATCAACCAGATTGCTTGACGTAGGATGAACTATAACCAACACTTTATTAAGACGGAGGCTGACAGAGCAGGAAACAGTACATTTGTGCAGCTCTGAGAGACAAAATGTAATTAATGCAATGCACAACTAGATCACGTCTTAATTACAGTGACATGAAAAGATAGATAGATAGAGGGATAGATAGAAAGATAGATAGACAGACAGATAGATAGATAGCAAAATAAATAGATGGACAGATAGATAGACAGAGAGTAGATATATAGACTGACAGACATATATAAATGTAGCCTATATGGAATTCATTATACAAGGAATTTTAAAAATAAATTGGAATACATTTATGACATATGGAAATCATAAAATATAAAAAGTGGACTAAAGAAATAGTTCAAAGATTCTGTAAGAGAATTGGATCTTATAGTTATAAGGAACAGAACTAAATTATCTTTGTTAGATGCTGAGAAAAAGGATACTAGTAAACACACAGAAGATAGGGAGCGCTGCTTGCTACAAACTAAACTTAATAACATACGTGAAAAATTGCAAGACGGAAAAATTTGCTTTACAATTTAGTAAACAAGTCTTTATCTCCAACTTTCATTTGATGCTCTTAAAATACATTTAGAACGGATATTCTATATCCTATGCTATTTGGTTTCGCGTCGTTTATTTTAAAGAATAATATCTACAGAGAAATCGAACGTATTAACTTAACCTGGCCAACTAAATGTGACAACTATATACATTATTTCCCCCACCAAAAAGCATTATTTCCCCTTTAGTGTTTGTAAGGCAGGATGATACGAGAAGGCAATATAGTTTTTATGTAACTGACTAGGAATTTACACGTCATTAGGAAATATAGACATTCCCGTATCATAAAACTTTTTATTTTAAAGTCCCTGCCTGCATTGAGAAAATATCAGATTATTTTATAAATTTAATGTAGTTGGGAAGTTTCCATTTCAAAGATTTATAGGAAATTCAATTTATGTCTGGAAAACTTTTCGCGTCAGAAGTTGAGAACTCCGCTGTATTGCGAAATATTGAAATCTGAAAATATCTTAGAAACTTTATCAATAGACATTTCATGTGTAGGCGTGATAATGTAAAGATAGTTCGCTTAATCTATATTCGATCAAAGACCATTCTTAAATTTCGTGTATAAAGTAGCTTAGACAAAACACTATTTGTAATTTCACAACCTAGGGGGACAAAGTTCGTCGCTTCCGCAGCTGTACGTGTCCTATGGGTAGAGCTAAATGACCAGCAACGTTGGGTGAGAACTCAACCCAAACGGAGACAATGTGAGAGCCGAATATACTCAAGAACCTAACTCAAAATGACCTTTCTAAAGACCTTCGTACCATCTTTTGGAATACCCGAGACCTAAGTAACGCAAAGTTCACCGAACTTAAGACCACACTATATAAACTTGTGACGCAGACATTTTTAAAGTTGTTGAAGCAGAAGCATATGTGCAGGGCAGACTGTAGTATATATATATATATATATATATATATATATATATATATATATATATATATAGTATATAGTATAGCTACATATATAGACCCTACTACAAAAGCTCAAGACAGGTTGCCTCTGGAATAAGCAAGAGTCATACCAGAAACTTCTCCATGGTTCATGAAACTGAGATCTCTGACAAAAAGAAGGTAATTAGACTAAAAATATGCACCAATGGAACACTGTACAATGTCTTCGGCTAATACAACTCACAAATACCATACCCAATTTTTCCATGCCTCGCTGTAAGTACTAAACATCCAAACACCATAACCATCGGAGACTTTAATACACATCCTCGAAGATGGAATTATTAACCCTGCCGGACGATATATGGATAACCTAATTAACAACTCAAACCTTATCCAACTAAAGAGTGACCCCACCTTTCTCTTTTTCGCCGAACAATGATTAACTCCTGATTTAACCTTGGTGCATGCGAACATTACTGCTCGAGCCAAAGTGACCCTAGGAGATGCACGTGATCATCGGTCCTTCATCTTGAAAATCAAACCAAAGGGAACTGTATTGCCGCAGCGATGGATGGCAAAAAAGATTTTTAAGAAGACTGACTGGGGAAGGTTTGGTAAGATCTCCAATAAAGTAATCACTTTGGATCTTGTTAATAACAACAATGAAAAGACATGTGGCAGTTTTGGTAACGCAGTTCTATCAGTGGCAAAGGGATTAATTCCGATAGGCAAGTGGAACTCTACAAAACGTTTCTGGAATGTTAAATTAATGGAATTAAAAGCAAACAAGAACATGGCAGGGAAAAACTGAAGGAAAAGAGCTGCTTTGTGACATAGCTGGTTTTCCTTAGTCCTAAAGAAAAAAACAGGCCAAACTAAGAAGAGCTATTATAATAATAAATGAAAAACTTGAAACTTACAGACACTTCGTGGCAAACTTGGACTCGGGCGTAATGGGCTTAAAGCCCACCATTTCATATCAAGCATCAACAATGAAAAAAAGGCCCACCAGTAGGAGCCAATACTGGTAAAAGGAAAACTTTCAACATCCCCGAAGGATGTTGCCACTAAATAAACACTTTGATGCAGTAAGCCGTTTAACACTTAGCACCGAGTACAAGAAAAATAAAAAATTCTTTTTTCACCCGCCCTACTGCCTATCAGAGCTACCTTTTCAATAACTCGTTCAGCTTATCTGAACTGGAGCTCTCCATTCAGTCGTTAAAACAACGCAAATAAGCAGGCCCGGACAAAATATACCCAGAATTTTTTACGAATTTCGGAAATAGCGCTTTAAAAACCTAGGTAAAACTAGTAAATCCCTCATGGGAACCTCACATCCCCACCATGGAAGAAAGCAGAGATCGTTGCTATCCACAAGAAGAGAAATCCCGCTAGCATCCTTGCCAGTGTTAGACCTATCTTATTTACAAGTTTGGTCTGTAAAACAGCGGAGAAAATGGTAGACATGAGACTGTGTCAATATCTGGAAGGGGGTGGAGCGATCTCGGATTGCCACGCTGGCTTCCGACAACATCATTCTACCTTAGACCAAATTTTCACACTAACACACTCAGTAAAAGATGGGTTTTACATTAAACAATCCACTTTTGCAGTATTTATCTACCTAAAAGCAGCGTGTGATAAAGTATGGAGATCTATGCTGCTCCACAAGCTCAGTTGACTGCATGTGACTGGTAATCGGTACCAGTGGATGAAGCACTTCCTACTCGAAATATATATCCGAGCCAGGTACCAAAATAATGTATCAAAATACAAGAAAGTCTCTCATGGACTACCGCAGGGAACAGTTCTTAGTTGCATGCTTTTTAACATCATGATCAACAACTTACAGTGCGCCATTAAAAGCATACCCGGTGTTAACAGCCTCCTTTATGCTGATGATATAGGCATATGGGCAACGGTTAGTAACATTCCAGGACTAGAGGAAACCTTGGTAATGTGTTGGCTAATGTTTCGGAGTGGTGCAAAGATAATAAGATAGAGGTAAATACCGAAAAAACAGTGTTTCAATTGTTCACATTATCCTCTAGACATTGCAATTTGAAACTTACAATGTAATAGAGCTGAAAAAACAAATGTTGCTAATTATTTGGGCGTTAACTTCGACAACAGCCTTAGTTGGTCAAAGCAAATACAAACCTCAAATGAAAAGCTCAAAAGAGAAATAATATCCTAAAGAGACTAGCAGCTACGAAATGAGGAGTAAGGCAGGATGTTATGGTGACAACCTATACACGGTTATGGAATATGCTTCTGAAGTCATCGCTCTCTCTTCCTATGTTAACTTATAGAAAGTAGAGGTTGTCTAGAACAACGCAGTGCGAAAATAACTGGCGGAGCAACATCGACACCAATAACTGCATTGCAATTGCAAGCAAAGGTAGAGCCACTGCAAAACCGCAGAGAGAAATCAGTACTCAAGTTCTGAGAGAGGGTAAAGAGAATCAGACACAAACACTGAGAGAAATATGAACCTGCGAATCAAGACGCAAACATCATCACTCATTCATGCCGAACAACTTAAAGTTAAGTACAATCTGAAACTGGGGCATGCAACTTAATTCCCAACCTGTCGCACAGGTTTCCCTTCATTACCTGATAAAAAACTGTCGTTTTTTATTACAAAGACTCCAAGGTTATTAGCGGTCCCCACATCCTAAAGGCCGCTGTTTTGGAAACGATTGCGGATATACTGCAAAGATAACTGAATCCATGTTTACAGTGATGGGACCGCGGTGAAAGGTGCCTCTGGAGCTGGCTTTTACTTCGCCCACTTTGTTTTAATTAGTGCCAACAACTTCGATGGTGAGATTGCAGCTACAGTACAAGCTGCCGAATAAGTTTGTTCAATCTCCGGAATGTCGGCAAGAGTTGAGTTCTGCATGGATTCACAGGCCACCATAACTGCACTAACTGGTTATACATCAACGACTGTGTGCAAACAATGAACTGAAGAAATGCCCTAGCAGGCATATTTGAACAAGGGTGGTACAATATGCTGTAATGGCTCCAATGTAATCTCCAATAATGTAATGTCGGAATTGAGGAAAATGAACGCGCTGACTACCTAGCAAAAAAAAGTAACACAGACCACAGCCTAATAATACTATATCTCTATTTAATCAACAAGAAGCCTGATTAAATTAACTATTAATGATAAACAAGAGAAAGCCAAAAATAAATGAGTGCTGGAAAGATATGGAAGGGCCTGGCGCATGCAGTGCTAATACACTGTATACCATAGCCTACCTAGAGTGAAAGCTGTTGCCAGATTCAGCATTCGTTCGGTTCTTGACTGTCTGCAAGCCCACCTATATAAAATAAGATTAGCAGCCTCGGATATTTGCCCTCTGTGCAACCGTCAAAATTTGGACTCCCCAAATCTTCAGGATTGCAGAGCTTTGCTAGATGGGGAAGAGAGAAATCAACATTGCCTCTACTGGGAGGCTAGGCGGAGAGCGGCAGAAATGTCATGATCTGCCTTTGGATAAATTAATGTAAGTATTTCACAACCTCGTACCAATTATTGTTATTATTTTGAAAGTAAACAATTAATTCTAAATTCAGTAATTAGATAAATATGGTACTAACTAATAAAGATATATTAACAACAGTATTAAAACAGAAGCAATAGCAAATAAGTTAAATAATATCTAAGGTTGTGTGCATTTCAGAAAAATTTTGACCACAAAACAAACAAATACCAATGAACAAATAAAATCCTTAAAACGAACATTTTAACATAAATCACAATATTATTAAAGTGAAATACAATTTCTAACAATAACCACCCGATAAAATCCCCGTTCAACTATATCCAGTCAGTCCTCGAACTTTACATGAAACAGTAGACTACATTAGCACAAAAATAACTTTTTTAAATAAAAATCTCCTATTAGGTAAAATCCTGAGGAGAATCAGTTACAATAAACTGGGCTGTCATACTTAAATGAGTGAATATGGTAGGTTCACTTGTATGTATTCAAAAGTGTTATACGGATACTGATAAGGGGAAGCGAGCAAGATAATGATGAAAATATTTGACAAGAGTACTATAAGTCAACAAATGGAAAAAAATTACGGAGAGTGGGTAGAATAAAATTACGAAGAGTATAAGAAAACCTTAAGTTATCCTTCTGGCAAAATAAGAAACAATAGCAGGCGATTTTAAACTGTTATTACTGGCTTACCCTCTCCCTTTACCTCTTTTTACGATCGGTCACGTTTAATTCTGTGAGTAAAAAAAATTACACAAATTTACTCAGTCAGTTGTAATTCCATGCGTGATGTTTTTTTTTTGTATTTTACAAGACGATTTTCATGGCTTTGGACGAAAATAATTCAAATGTATATAAATATAGGAGGTATTGGATGAATTTTACGTCAGTAGCGATGTTACATTTCAGAGGTAGGAATATTTTGTAACTGAGTATATCTGACACTAATCCGTGTACATAAATAACGTGTGAAATAAAGAAAAAATAAGGGACAAAATTTATATATCCTAGTAATTGAAGATCTTCGCTAAAGTAGCTAAGGGTCGCTGAAATAGATATTAGTAGATGGGACTTGATGGTCGCCTATAAAAAATATTATTAAAGGGACAAAACATTTGTAAAGTGTTATTCCTTATTATTATTTGAAAACCACTATTTAATAATCGATTTGAGAATAAGACAAAATTGCTGTACATTATTCGCAAGCCGCCATTTGATAACTGATCCCTCGATAAAATTTCCTATCGAATATATATTTTAAAATAATAACGGACAAAACCATTGTTCAATATATTTCCGATATTTCATAATCGAAAATATGTCACGCGTATGGTCTTTTATAAAATCTAATGATAAAATCACAAAATTGTTGTACATTATTTGCAAGCCACCATTTTATAATCGATAAAATATCCCGCGTTATGGTTTCCTATCAAATATATTTTAAAATAATAACGGACAAAACTATTGTACAATATTCGTAAACCTGCATTTCATAATGAAAAATATGTCACGCGGATGGTCCTTTATAAAATATAATGATAAAATCACAAAATTGTTGTACATTATTCGTGTTCCACCATTTCGTAAACTATAAAATATTACTTATGCTCATCTCATAAAAATTGTAATAATAACAAGGGACAAAACTATTGTACATTATTCGTAATCGATATTTCATAATGAAAAATATGTCACGCGGATTGTCTTTTATAAAATATAATAATAAAATTACAAAATTATTGTAGATTATTCGCAAGCCACCATTTTATAATAGATAAAATTTCCCGCGTTATGGTTTCCTATCAAATATATTTTAAAACAATAACGGACAGAACTATTGTACAATGTTCGTAAACCTATATTTCATAATGGAAAAATTGATAATCGATCAAATACCGTTTATGCTCATCCCATATAAACTATAATAATAATAAGGGACAGAACTATTGTACAATGTTCGTAAACCTATATTTCATAATGGAAAAATTGATAATCGATCAAATACCGTTTATGCTCATCCCATATAAACTATAATAATAATAAGTGACAAAACTATTGTACATTATTCGTAAACCTATATTTGATAATGGAAAAAAGACAAGTGTGTGTGGCCTTAAGAACATAAAGATGTTGATCATTATTGGTAATCCTCCATTTGATAATTGTTAAAATGTCACGCATTCCTATCCCATATAAAATATAATAATTATGATGGACAAAACTTTTGTCTATTATTAGTAAACTAATATTTGATAGTGGACAAAATGACACGCCTAAGGGTTCTTCTATAAAATATTATAATAAATACACTAAACTGTTGTACATCATTGGTAATCCTCCATTTGATAATTGTTAAAATGTCACACATTCTCAACCCGCATAAAATATAATAATTATAGGTACAAAGCGATTGTACATTATTTGTAAATCGATAATTGATTATGGAAAAAATGGCATGCGTCATAGTCTTCTATAAAATATATAAATTAAAATCACACAATTCCTGTACATTATTCCCCATTCAGCTTTTTATAATGTATAAAATATCAAGTGTCGTAGTTCCTGATTAAATCTAATGTAAAACGATAAAATTGTACATTATTTGTGAACTTACATTTTATTTGATAATCAATGAAATGCAAGCCGAGAAGGTCCCCTATAACATCTATAATTAAAAATAACAAAACCGCCGTGTATTATTTATAAACAACTTTTTGTTTTTTTATAAAATGTTACGTATGATAAAACGAAAATTTAAAAACGGCAAAAAATATTTAAATATTTGTAAAAAGTTTTTTGATGCTCGATAAAATAACACGTGATATGGTCCTATATAAAATATAATAATTAAAAAAGACAAAACGGTTGTAGTTATTTGGTATGAAGCCCTTTTATATTTGATAAAATGTCAGAAATGACATGATGGTCCTCCATAAAATATAATAAGAAAAACAGACTCTTGTGCCTGATTCGTAATATAAAATGTTAAACTTGATGGTCCTCAATAGAATATTCTATTA
>JBAIZL010000001.1:89738982-89948982 GCA_036971475.1 Prosapia bicincta | reverse complement strand
TCTTGTTCCTTTATTATGTTTCTTTTATAAGTTTCATATTTTCAATATTTGGAAATTGGTGCTTATTATTAATACAATGATTTGCAAAATTTGATTTATATATTTCTGCATTTATATAGGCATTCAAATGTTCTTTATATCTTTCTTTAAATTTTTTCTTGGTTTGACCTATATAAGCTTTATTACAGTTTCGCATTATAATTTATGAACACCACCTTTTTCATGCATATTATTTGTTTTATTATTGTTATTTATTATGTTTATTATTTTGTTATTAGTTTTGTATGCAATTTTGATATTTGTATTTTTAAATAATTTGGTGATATTTTTTATTTCATGGCCTATAAATTAAAATGAAGTCCATATTGTACTATTATTTTTTTGCAAATTAAATTATTATTTTGTTTATTAAAAATATTATAATTAGGATCAACAGTTTTCTTTTTATATCCGTTTTCTAAAGCAATTTTATAAATTATGTTTTTTTCTCCTCTTTTATTTTCTTCATTCATGGGGATTTTATGCATTCTATATAATACGTTATATAAAGCAACCATTTTTTGATTATATGGATGATTAGAATTATTTGGTATAATTTGGTTTGTTAAAGTTGGTTTACGGTATATCATATATTCAACATTTTCGTTAAATCTAATATTTTAAAATCTAGAAAATTTATTTAATTATTTGTTTCAGTTTCATAAGTAAATTTGATTTTAATATTAATTTTATTTATTTTTTCCAAAATATTTGTTAAATTTATATTATTATTGTTTGATATATACATTCCATATTCTACATATCGAATCCAATAACCATTTTTAGCATATATTTTTATAATTTCATTTATTTTATTATCTAATAGTTGTAATAATATTTCAGATAATATATTTTTTTATAATGGCGAGCGCATAGCAAGACCACCTTCTTGTTTTTAAATTTTGTCATTGTATGAAAAATAATTTTGATTTAATATTATTTTGTGTGTATTTAAATTTTCTTTATAAATAAAAATGAAGTCCATATTGTATTATTATTATTTTTGTGAATTAAATTATGTTGTTTATTAAAAATATTATAATTACGTTTGTCAACGGTTTTCTTTTTATAACCATTTTCTAATGCAATTTGATAACTTATGGTTTTTTCTTTTATTTTCTCATGAGTATTTTATGCATTGTATATAAAGCAGCCATTTTTGATTATATGGATGATTAGAATTATTTGGTATAATTTGGTTTGTTATAGTTGGTTTACGGTATATCATATATTCAAATTTTTCATTTTTTCTTATTATTGTAAAAATCTAGAAAATTTATTTTATTATTTGTTTCAATTTCAGAAGTAAATTTGATTGTATTATTAATTTTATTTGTTTTATCCAAAATATTTCTGAAATTTATATTACTATTGTTTGATATATACATTTCATCATCTACATGTCGAACCCAATAACATATATAAATTAATAAATATTCTTGTGTTTGAGTAGCCTATGTTGTTGTAATATTTATAATGTTGAGGCAGCATAAAGGGAATGTCCTTCTATTTTTTACTTCCCGTATACAACCAGCAAATATAAAGGCCATAATAGAGCAGCAAACATCGCGGATGTGGACTGGTTACTTGGCCCAATACCGTTGTATTCAGTGGAATAGAGTTTTTATTATAAAGTAGTCTGAAGAGGTTCAATTAATGAAACGCGTGAAGAGAGACGTGAGAAATACCCAGAGAGTACTTTTCCTGTAAAGAGGATGGTTCAAAGGTTGCTATAAAAGTGGTGAATACGCGGACAATTGTGAATAAATCGAGAAATTTAGTCCTAACTCCTGAAGTTGTTGCTCGTATAGAACAACGTCCGTGTATATTGACTCGGTTTATCGCAGCAATTTGTTGTGTCACGCAGAAAATCTTGCTAAAGAGTTTTACACGCTTTGAAACTGAAACATCACAGAATCAGTGCGGTTCAGCGGAGCACAGAATCAGTGCAAATAGAAGGCGGAGTAATCATGATGAACATCACGACAGCGATAACAAAACTAACCTAGCAGCTTGGAACATGCATAAGCATAACAACAGGTAAACAAACCGTACCTCTAACGTAACCAAAATCTAAGTACATTGCAGATTATAATTGACTTACCCCTTATAATTTCACCATAATTTCATAGCGTTGTCCAAGTATTTTTTTTTCAATATAGTGAGAGGTATGCAGCAGCCCGAAGTAATTGTTTTTTCAATGGAAATTCATCCGGTAGGGATTGTTCTGGTTTTATTTTAAAGGGTATATTTGAGTAAAACGTTTAAAAAAAGACTTGAAAAAATGCTTTCATTTTATCATGTTTATTCATTTTAAGCTCGTTCTCTTATTTACACCGCGTTTAATCTTTAGTCAGGACTACAAATAGTTGGTTAACAGTACTTCGACATGTTGCTAAATTTTTAATCTTAATATGTGTGAAATATATCGTGCTGTTTAAATGATAATAAAATAGATCACATCAAATTTGATTCTAGTATATCATAAAAGAACATAAACGTGTCAGAAAGACCACGTAAAATTAAAACGAAATTACAAGGGAGTTATGTCTTTTGCTATCCTTCATTGTAAACCTTACTTCCTTCTACAAATTCCGTTTATATCGACAACATCCGGGGTCCACCGCATGACATATTCTGTTAGGAAACTTTCCCTATTAATCCTTCCTTTCAAACAGCTTCGAAGTGAATTTGTCGTGTGTAAAGCAATTATTGGGAGTTATTTTAAAATGGTTCCAAAGTATACTGTAAATTGCGTTATATATTTCTTCTACATGTCTTACAAAGGTAAACAAAATAAATATTTTTAATATGTTTTTCAATCTTTGTAAAAATAACAAATGAATTATTATTTTTGAAATAGTAAAGCTATTTCATCTTTGTAAATCACCTAACTTTTGTATTACTCTGCGACAAACAAATTATTTTATTAGAAAATAGTTCAATCTAAATTTCGTTTATAATTATTTTCACCACTTATTTATTTTAAACACTTCTCCACTACCTTCAACTTGTCACAAAGAAAAGAAGAAAATTAACGAGAAGTCATTACTGCGTCATACGTGACCTGGTGGCTATTGGAATTAGTCCAATATATCTGTCACGTCTCTATATCTGTCACTTTGCCACAGAGAATTAATTGCCTTAGTTATTTGTCTAAGCGAGCGATGATTTAGTTCAGCACTGTCTTCTGACAGGATAACCACTGCCATATTTATCCGGTGAAAAATAATTATTTTGTCCGTTTATGGATCATATTTGTAATTAGTTCTATAGAATGAATCAATATATTGTAATTATTTACATTACAACAATATAACTACATTGTAATATTACTTTGCAGTTATACTAAAACATTATAGGTGAGAAGGTTTTTGGAGACATTCGTTTACAATGATACGACCCTCAATGTAAAATATTGATTGTTATTCTTCCAATTTTTTTAAAGCGTTTTATACCATTTATGACTGAAACTTTTGTTTCTTATAAAACGCAACATGAAAAGGAGGCGTTTGGTGGAGATATTTCGTGAATCCTGGATACCAAAGTCTTTTCACTACAGTTGTAAAGAATGCTTCGCTGCCTCAAAACTTCAGCAGGTAATTAAAAGTAGGTCTCATTTCTAGAGCTCAGAAGGTTCTAGTAGTCTTGAATTGTTCTGAAAAAGCAGTCAGATCTTAGGGAGCGTGACCCGAAGCTCATGTGGGTAGGACTGACGCTAATCACTTGAGTCTGACATCGGTTTTATAGAGTTAATAGCTTCACAGCTGGATTTTACGCTCTCCATTTTCTTCCCTAGCTTTGTTGAAGAGATCTTATCGTTGTGATCTTCATTTAAAAAACAAATTACTCCAACTTCACGTAGCTTCCCGAAAGTAGCTTCGTACCAGTATTTTCTTCTTAATTGTATAATCTAATTAACTGCTTCCTCCATGGGTCAATTTTCACAGAACTTAACAGGTCTGTATTTCCACGCTTTACTCAATAAAACTGAATATATGACGAACGAGTGAGTTAGGTGGTTGTTTATGTTCATGGTAACCCATGAACAAAGCAAAGCAATAATTATATAGACACCAAGAAGCTAGTTTAAGCTCTAGGAACTATTGTTCATAGTATTTCTATTCGTTACACTTTTATTTTCGAAAACATAACACTACTCTACAATGGAATAATGAAACAATACCTGAAATGGTCGTTCATTGAATGAAATACGATTAGGTGACCCCTCTTAATAATCACATAACTATAAAGTGGCTATTTTATTACCCTGTTGATTATCTTCTCATGTAAACTATGAATAACTCTAATTTTAGTTGAAATTAAGTCTTGTTTTGTAGCTGTGATTAGAAAGTAGACTATTATTTCCTACAAAGAATAATTAAGAACTTTTAATTTAAAGGATTTTCAAAATCTATCACAAAAAGTGGATATTTTATTACCCTGTTGAACATATTTTCTTCTAAACTATAGATATTACGAAACTACTTCTTGGTTGTTAGAATCAATTCTTTTTTTCGTCATCAGCAAGTAGACTATTATTTCCTACTACGGATAATAAAGTACTTTCAATTCAAAGGATTTTCAAAATACATCACAATAAGTGGATACTTTATTACCCTGTTGAACATATTTCCTTCTAAACTATGGGTATTTCGAAACTAATTCTTTATCGTTGAAATTAGGTCTTTTCTGTAGCTGTAAAGTGATTAGCAAGTAAAGTGTTAATTCCTAAGATTATTTATTATAAACTTTCAATTTATATAATTTTCAAAATCTATCACAATAAGTGAATATTTTATTACCTTGTTGAACATATTTTCTTCTAAACTATGGGTATTTCGAAACTAATTCTTTATCGTTGAAATTAGGTCTTTTCTGTAGCTGTAAAGCGATTAGCAAGTAAAGTGTTAATTCCTAAGATTATTTATTATAAACTTTCAATTTATATAATTTTCAAAATCTATCACAATAAGTGGATACTTTATTACCCTGTTGAACATATTTCCTTCTAAACTATGGGTATTTCGAAACTAATTCTTTATCGTTGAAATTAGGTCTTTTCTGTAGCTGTAAAGTGATTAGCAAGTAAAGTGTTAATTCCTAAGATTATTTATTATAAACTTTCAATTTATATAATTTTCAAAATCTATCACAATAAGTGAATATTTTATTACCTTGTTGAACATATTTTCTTCTAAACTATGGGTATTTCGAAACTAATTCTTTATCGTTGAAATTAGGTCTTTTCTGTAGCTGTAAAGCGATTAGCAAGTAAAGTGTTAATTCCTAAGATTATTTATTATAAACTTTCAATTTATATAATTTTCAAAATCTATCACAATAAGTGGATACTTTATTACCCTGTTGAACATATTTCCTTCTAAACTATGGGTATTTCGAAACTAATTCTTTATCGTTGAAATTGGGTCTTTTCTGTAGCTGTAAAGCGATTAGCAAGTAAAGTGTTAATTCCTAAGATTATTTATTATAAACTTTCAATTTATATAATTTTCAAAATTTATCACAATAAGTGAATATTTTATTACCTTGTTGAACATATTTTCTTTTAAACTATGGGTATTTCGAAACTACTTTTTATTGTTGAAAATAAGTTTTTTAGCTGTAAATTTATCAGAAAATAGACTATTACTTCCTACGACAAATAATTAAGGTTCTTCAATTTAAAGGATTTTCAAAATACATCACAATAAGTGGATATTTTATCACTATGCTGAACATCTTTTCTTCTAAAGCATGAGTATTTCGAAACTAATTCTTGTCGTCAAACTGTAAGGTGATTAGAAAGTAGACTATTATTTCCTACGAAGAATAAAAAAGGGTTTTAAATATCGTTAAACACAACAAAAACATATTAAACCTCCTGGTAGGGTCTCAGTGCCTGTATGTGATACAGACCTACCCTATTTCGGGACCATAAAGATGTGAATGCACGTAAGAGGAACTTGTAATAAAAAGAATATATGTAGTAAAGTAGAACTCAGGAAATGTAAGATCTCGTGGTATTGGTAATAGGGAAAAAATATCATCGTGTAGTCTGGGTCGAATGCTTGCAGTAACCCTAATCTTTATCGGGGTGTTGAACAGGCGTCTACTCGTTAAATCCCCTTGAAGGAAGAAACATAAAGAAGGGTGGAAGGCGATGAAGTTGAACTAAGGAAAGAACATAATGATCAAGGTAATGCGAATATGAGGAACTTATAGCATCTTATTACCTTAAAGATGATTTGTTTTAAACAGGACTAAAGTTATGTCTATCGCAATCCGGTTGCCATTTTTTCACTGCTTTGATTATATTTAGGTTCAGTTCATATTTTGTAGCCCTATATAAAACAGTTTTAATTGTATTTGTATTTCGTTTTTATTTGGAAACTAAACAAAGCAAATAAATGACTTTAAGCCATATGTTGTGCAAATATGAATAGGAAGGTCATTGTTTCCCACGAGATAAGTTTGCTTAAGTATTATTATTAGTTTGTTATGAATGTTGATAGTAACGTCGCGTTGATGGTTTACACATCATCAAGCGCGTTGACGGATCGATCATCAACCGCTTTGAACACAGTATCCTATAACAGGACTTGTACAGAAACACCCAGACAATAGATTAGAGCTGTCAACGTCAAGTCCACTCTACCTTCTGTAAAGCCGATATCCACTCGACATTACGAGCACTAATTCTATTTTCCTTTTATTAGACAAAAAGCATCTCTGATTTCAGGTTAGTCAACTCTGAAATATAGAAAACTAAATGTATTCAATAGCAAATCATGTAAAACTTTTAAAACGTAAATACACATACACTCTCTCTCTCTCTCTCTCTCTCTCTCACCGTGCCATAATATATATATAAAACTTTGATAATATTACTGTTTTGTTTAGCAATTCTATTTAGAACACCCAAAACTTTTCAGATGAAACCAGGTAGCAAATTGATATAAATTAATGGGTCCATAAATTTGAATATTTTCCTTTCTTATTTTATAATAATAATTGCTACGGCTTCTACAAATTTGTGGGCAATTCAGTGTTCAACTTAGATAATTTAAAGAAGAATTTCTGAAATATTAAGTACTTGAACAAAGACCAATAAACTAAATTAATTATATTAAAATTTAAAAATAAAAATTTCAATTACAATATTAAAGATAAAGTATTTAGCCCTATTAGGAAAAATACAATTGTATATATTACAGGTACGATAATATATGTAATACTATACAATTCTTCTTTATTTGTAAATATTTGTACACGCTTTAAATATTATAGCGAATATTTTATACGTCTTGTAAGCAACACTAAACACTTAAGATATGCTTTTTTTAAACAGTACACAACCTCTGACCACAAATATTTTTATTCGAACCTTCTATATATTTCGGTGACCAAGTACTACCCTTAGAGGCATGCCACCAAATACATCAATGGTAACAACACTTTTGGTAGTAGAATTTTTGTGTATTATTATAATTTTCCCTCAGTAAGTTATTACAAATAATTACTGATATCTTTTTCTTCCATATCTAGTTCATGGCATTATTCAGATGCATAGAGTCAGCTTTTTTTTATTCAGAATTGTATCCAATGTTCCTAGAAATGGGCTGGATCCCGTATAATTAATTTCCTCAGGTTAACGGTCCTGAACATGCCAGCCCTGGCTCGCCCACGCCTTTCACTACCAAGGAGTTTCTTGACCGTCCTTTAATCTTACCTACATTCTATGTAGGTTTTTTTGACATCGTCTTACACGAAAATGTAACCCCCCCAAATTAAATGTATGTCTTCCTTAGGTTTCCTATCATGAAGATGTCAGTCATGGCTCACCCACGCCTTTCACTACCAAGGAGTTTCATAACCGTCCTTTAATCCTACCTACATTCTATCTAGGTTTTCTTGACATCGTCTTACACGAAAATGTAACCCCCCCCCCAATTAAATTTATGTCTTCCTTATGTTTCATATCATGCATATGTCAGTCATGGCTCACAAGCCTTTCGCTACCAAGGAGCTTCATGTCCCTCCTATAATTTTAGCTACATTATATCTAGACGTCTTTGACTCTATATCACACAAGGATATAACCACATCTAAACCATATCAGTGTCATATGTAAGGTTGGTATCTTGGACAGGTCATACATTTTTACCCATGCCTGACACTACGTAGGAGGTTCATGTCCCTTATTTAATCCAGTCTACATTCCATTGCTTATTAGGGCTAATAATTTACTTTTTGATTATTGAAATACTGTATTCTCTTGATAATTTCTTTTATATAAGAAATCATAATATAACCCATCTTAAGACTATTTTATTATTAATTTATAAGACAATAATAATTACTCATCATAGTAATGGTGAATGAGTAATAATTATTGGTCTAATTATTGCTATAGATTTATATATATTATATTGACATATATTAATTTATTTACGACACGATTATGTTTTTGACTCCTACTTTCCAATATGTTACATAATATTTTATTTCTTCTCGGTTCAAGCAAATACCGCTTGTGATTTAATCTGTTTGCTTGCAGAAACCACCACTTGCAAACTTCATTAAACTATTAGGTGGAGCTACACAATTTCCAAATATACCAACAATATCGTGTAACCACAAAACATTTTCCCAGTAGTCATGGAATTAGTGTGATAATTAAATTTATTAGTGTAAGTAACAAAATTAGATTTTATGTATGATTTTTCCCCTAATTAAGAAATTTTGAAATAATGTTTATAATTTACAAGTATTTTATAAAAAAACGATATTAAAACCCAATAAATCATAACTCACATAAAATCATGTTAGTTACTAATTTGTGTGGCTAGAAGTATTAATATTTTGTTAAGATATCTTATGTAATATTCATTAACATAATTACAATTTACGTTTAGTTGCATTTTATATTGATTTTAGTGATTTTATGTAATGTAACACTAATTTGATTCATTTAATTTTATTGTTTAATCAAACTCAAGGCAATTTGAGTCGTGTAATATTAGTCAACTGCTTCATGAATATCAGTAATAAAATTTATCACTAGTAAATCTTTTTCTATTATTGTAATTTGGCCTTTATTTATCACAAAGAGCGATTACAACGGAATCAAGAGAACCTGATTCAGGCCAAGTAGAACCTCCCATCTTGAGCCCCAGTACAACCTGACAATTAGAGCCCCAGTAGAACCTGAAGTAGAACCTCCCATCTAGAGCCCCAGTACAACCTGACAATTAGAGCCCCAGTAGAACCTGAAGTAGAACCTCCCATCTAGAGCCCCAGTAGAACCTCTCATCAAGAACCCCAGGGGAACCTGATGTCGAACCTCCCATCTAGAAACCCAGTGAAACCTGAAGTAGAACCTGCCATTTAGAGCCCCATTAAAACCTGCCATCTAGAGCCCCAGTAGAACCTTCCATCTAGAGCCCCAGTAGAACCTGAAGTAGAATCTCCTATCTAGAGCCCCAGTAGAACCTGAAGTAGAAACTCCCATTTAGAGCCCCAGTAGAACCTTAAGTAGAAACTCCCATCTAGAACCCTAGTAGAACCTCTCATCAAGAGGCCCAGGGGAACCTGATGTCGAACCTCCCATCTAGAAACCCAGTGAAACCTGAAGTAGAATCTGCCATTTAGAGCCCCATTAAAACCTGCCATCTAGAGCCCCAGTAGAATCTGAAGTAGAACCTCCCATCTAGAACCCCAGTGGATTTTTCAAGTAGAACCTGCCATCTAGAGCCCCAGTGAAATCTTAAGTAGAACCTGCCATTTAGAGCCCCAGTGAATCACTACTCGGGTGTGCTTTCTTTCTCGGCATTACAAAACAGAGTAATTAAATCAAATCAGGTAAATTTTGAAATAAAACATGAAACAACAGTATTTATGACGCTCAGAAAACATCTGCAGAGTTATTCTGCAGGCCAGCAAGTAGAATGCAATTCAAACACTGAGCTACAACTTATCGTTTGTGAAGATGTTTCCCAACAGTGTCTTTTTCTCAGAATTTTTACCAAACAGATCACATGATACTGACAGTCATGAGTTTTTGATTGGTTATAGAGAAACACTCAAAGCTTCAAACTTGAAAAAATATTTGTTTCTCAGAGTTTTGCATTCTACAAAGAAGTGCAAAGAACTAGAGGTCGGACATTTAAAGATACAGAAACTGCTAAAATTGATCTCAAATGAACATTTTAAATGAACGTTTGTTGATGGAACATGTATAAGATATCTTGCCCACATGCGCGCTATAAATTCACCAACTTCTGCCCTAAAGATGATGAAAGCAACCACAAAATTCGTTATTTATATATGTAAATGTTATCGGCAACAACCTTAAGCAGTAAGTAGGTCAAAAGAAAAACTCAAGTGGTGCAATCAAGTTTCAACATGCTCAATATCTGAAATATGCATTGCTTGAAAGTGGGAATTCTATCAAACATAATGGAAATGGAGAAAGAAGTAGTAAGAAAAACATCTTCTTCAAAATTTGACATGTAAATATGTAAACTTAAAAAGGTTAAGAATACAAACCAGCAAAAAATAAAGTGTAACATTTATACCCCTAAAGCATTTGATACCTAAAGATGCAATGGTATAAATACTAAGGCATTAATAATTATAATATATTAAACAGTCTCTTTCAGTGTTGTAAAAGGATTTTAAAAAATAGATTGAAAAAAATACCTTTACGTTGCAATTAATGGAGGCAAAAGATTTATAAAACGAAGTATAAAGATATAATTACTAAAATTACATAATCAGGCCTAAAATTACATATAAAGATATAATTTTTAAATTAGAACATCAAACTGAAATTAATAACCCTGACAAGGGAGAAAATAAATATTTAAAATGTATATACTACTTACAATCTACGTTTTGTAACCTCAATGTATGTTCAATGAATATTATTCATTGAAATCAGCTACTGTAAATTATGTATTTAGTCATTCACCCGTTTGTAACATTATGGCTTAACTAAAAGGAATAATTAAAACATAAAAATATTACCACAGCAAATCAAAGCCGGAATGGTATATGGATAGTTATTAAAAACTTATAAAAATCAGGAGGTATGATGTTTGAGGTTGTCTGGTGGAGGAGGTTGGTGGATGACGTCAGAGCCGCATCGACTACTGTCTACCCGTACCTTAAGTGACAACCTTCTGTTTACAAGCCTTGGGTCGGGTGGTTGGCAAGAGTCTATTCATGTGAGTTGAATGATTGCATTAATCGGATACGTGTAATGGTGTTTGTAAGTTATTTCCTGACAGAGTTGCAGTCCTAATGAACCAGTATGACTTTGATAAAAACCTGACAATGTTGAAAAGACAATAATTTTATACATTTCGTATTGCTTGAAGATAATTACTATTTAGGCAGAAGGAGAAGAAGTATTAGTTTTATACGAATGAAATTAAGTGAGTGGGATGAAGAGCTCTATTCAGTCTAAAGAATAACCAGGGATGACGAATGGTACTGTTCTTTGTATAGTAAATATCAAAGGAATACATTTTTACATCTATTTTCAAGGACATTAAAATGAGCAAAAGTTTTATTACTGATTATGAAGATTATAAAGAATTGTGTAAAATATTTTCAAAAGAAACAACTAAGAAAGCCTCAACAAATACAAAAATTCCTAAAATCAACCCTAAAAACACGAAGAATATTATTACAAGTTACATGTTCCTTTTGCGACAGAACAAAAAGTAGAAAAACCAAAACCCCAAATCACTTATACTCAGAGGGAACACAATAACCCACTGAGTACAGTATTAGGATGAACAAGAGAGCTATGAGAAGTAGCACGAGTTAGCATGCGACCTTTTCGACTTGGAATGTCTTCGCATGATATTAGAAGACCTGACCGCCACACTTAGTTTTACTGTTTCTATTAAATATGTTCTTTATTATTACAATATATCTTGTTTTATACCACATTTTATATTCTTACAATATATGTTATTCACATTATTTTACGCTGTATTCCCTTCTCAGCTACTGTATTACATTTTTTGCAAAGGGAAGACACAATAAAACTCAAAACGTCATGACAATAATAACACAGATCCACTGTCGGATAGTATTTATTATGACTAAATTAAACCTCTTAATCACATGGTATTTTGTATTTAAATCCTGATGCAAATTTCGCTTGCAAATCATCTTCCGATTAACAGACCAGAGCAACTTTCTCTTTAGATGGTTGTCTTGCTTTCGAAATGTACTTCAGTTTCTAAATAAAAAGGTTTATGTGATTAAGCGCTTTTGTTTATTATAGCAATAAAACCTGGTTTTCAATAAATTGAGCGATAAAAGAGTTTCATCGGTCAGAAGTAGATTATTTTGAGTATTTTTGCTCAACCTTAGTATGTTTTATTTTAGTTCGAAACATTACTACATAATTTGTGGATAGAAACTAGTTACGTCTGTTCTTCATGAATTTTTATCTATATTTTTTAAATAGTATACTTTGTAGAATAGTAAAGACAATATGAGTTCAAACTCGAAAATGAGGACACTTACGTAGTCCTCGAAAGTCGACTCGCATATATATAAAGTAAGATTGTTCTTTTTGTTTGAAATATTTAATCGAATATAAACATTCTAATGCTGGGGCTTGTATAGAATATTATGGTTGTGTAGAATGAAGGGATGGGAATAGGTAAAGTTATATATAAAATCGAATATAAATAGTCTAATAATGGGACTAGTATAAATATTCTGATTAGCGATGAAGTAATGAGAATAGGTAAAGTTATACATAAAACCGAATATAAATAGTCTAATAATGGAGCTTGTATAGAATATTATGGTTAGCGATGAAGTAATGAGAATAAGTAAAGTTATAGATATATTCGAATATAAATAGTCTAATAATGGGGCTTGTATAGAATATTATGATTAGCGATGAAGTAATGAGAATAGGTAAAGTTATAGATAAAATCGAATATAAATAGTCTGATAATGCGGCTTGTATAGAATATTATGATTAGCGATGAAGTAATGAGAATAGGTAAAGTTATAGATATAATCGAATATAAATAGTCTAATAATGGAGCTTGTATAGAATATTATGGTTAGCGATGAAGTAATGAGAATAGGTAAAGTTATAGATAAAATCGAATATAAATAGTCTGATAATGCGGCTTGTATAGAATATTATGGTTAGCGATGAAGCAATGAGAATAGGTAAATTTATAGATATAATCGAATATAAATAGTCTAATACTGGCGCTTGTATAGAATATTATGGTTAGCGATGAAGTAATGAGAATATGTAAAGTCAACATGAAATCACTAAAATTACATAATTAATGGATTCGTTCACTTCTGATTCATTTTTGTTTAAAATATTCAATCGAATATAAATAGTCTAATACTGGCGCTTGTATAGAATATTATGGTTAGCGATGAAGTAATAAGAATAGGTAAAGTCAACATGAAATCACTAAAATTTCATAATTATTCGATTCGTTCACTTCTGATTCATTTTTGTTTAAAATATTCAATCGAATATAAATAGTCTAATAATGGGGCTAGTATAGAATATTATGATTAGCGATGAAGTAATGAGAATAGGTAAAGTTATAGATATAATCGAATATAAATAGTCTAATAATGGAGCTTGTATAGAATATTATGGTTAGCGATGAAGTAATGAGAATAGGTAAAGTTATAGATAAAATCGAATATAAATAGTCTGATAATGCGGCTTGTATAGAATATTATGGTTAGCGATGAAGTAATGAGAATAGGTAAAGTTATAGATATAATCGAATATAAATAGTCTAATACTGGCGCTTGTATAGAATATTATGGTTAGCGATGAAGTAATGAGAATATGTAAAGTCAACATGAAATCACTAAAATTACATAATTAATGGATTCGTTCACTTCTGATTCATTTTTGTTTAAAATATTCAATCGAATATAAATAGTCTAATACTGGCGCTTGTATAGAATATTATGGTTAGCGATGAAGTAATAACAATAGGTAAAGTCAACATGAAATCACTAAAATTGCATAATTAATGGATTCGTTCACTTCTGATTCATTTTTGTTTAAAATATTCAATCGAATATAAATAGTCTAATAATGGGGCTAGTATAGAATATTATGATTTGCGATGAAGTAATGAGAATAGGTAAAGTTATACATAAAATCGAATATAAATAGTCTAATATTGGGGCTTGTATAGAATATTATGGTTAGCGATGAAGTAATGAGAATAGGTAAAGTAATAGATATAATTGAATATAAATAGTCGAATAATGGGGCTTGTATAGAATATTATGGTTAGCGATGAAGTAATGAGAATAGGTAAAGTAATAGATATAATCGAATATGAATAGTCTAATAATGGGGCTTGTATAGAATATTATGAATAGCGATGAAGTAATGTGAATAGGTAAAGTTCGAATATAAATAGTCTAATAATGGGGCTTGTAGAGAATATTATGATTAGCGATGAAGTAATGAGAATAGGTAAAGTTATAGTTATAATCGAATATAAATAGTCTAATAATGGGGCTTGTAGAGAATATTATGATTAGCGATGAAGTGATGAGAATAGGTAAAGTTATACATAATATCGAATATAAAAAGTCTAATAACGGGGCTTGTATAGAATATTATGGTTAGCGATGAAGTAATGAAAATAGGTAAAGTTATAGATATAATCGAATATAAATAGTCTAATAATGGGGCTTGTAGAGAATATTATGATTAGCGATGAAGTAATGAGAATAGGTAAAGTTATAGATATAATCGAATATAAAGAGTCTAATAATGGGGCTTGTAGAGAATATTATGATTAGCGATGAAGTAATGAGAATAGGTAAAGTTATAGTTATAATCGAATATAAATAGCCTAATAATGGGGCTTTTAGAGAATATTATGATTAGCGATGAAGTGATGAGAATAGGTAAAGTTATACATAATATCGAATATAAAAAGTCTAATAACGGGGCTTGTATAGAATATTATGGTTAGCGATGAAGTAATGAAAATAGGTAAAGTTATAGATATAATCGAATATAAATAGTCTAATAATGAGGCTTGTAGAGAATATTATGATTAGCGATGAAGTAATGAGAATAGGTAAAGTTATAGATATAATCGAATATAAATAGTCGAATAATGGGGCTTGTATAGAATATTATGGTTAGCGATGAAGTAATGAGAATAGGTAAAGTCAACATGAAATCACTAAAATTACATAATTAATGGATACGTTCACTTCTGATTCATTTTTGTTTAAAATATTCAATCGAATATAAATAGTCTAATACTGGGGCTTGTATAGAATATTATGATTAGCGATGAAGTGATGAGAATAGGTAAAGTTATACATAAAATTGAATATAAATAGTCTAATAATGGGGCTTGTATAGAATATTATGATTAGCGATGAAGTAATGAGAATAGGTAAAGTCAACATGAAATCACTAGAATTACATAATTACTGGATTCGTTCACTTCTCATTCATTTTTGTTTAACATATTCAATCAAATATAAATAGTCTAATACTGGGGCTTGTATAGAATATTATGGTTAGCGATGAAGTAATGAGAATAGGTAAAGTCAACATGAAATCACTAAAATTACATAATTAATGGATTCGTTCACTTCTGATTCATTTTTGTTTAAAATATTCAATCAAATATAAATAGTCTAATACTGGGGCTTGTGTAGAATATTATGGTTAGCGATGAAGTAATGAGAATAGGTAAAGTCAACATGAAATCACTAAAATTACATAATTAATGGATTCGTTCACTTCTGATTCATTTTTGTTTAAAATATTCAATCAAATATAAATAGTCTAATACTGGGGCTTGTGTAGAATATTATGGTTAGCGATGAAGTAATGAGAATAGGTAAAGTCAACATGAAATCACTAAAATTACATAATTAATGGATTCGTTCACTTCTGATTCATTTTTGTTTAAAATATTCAATAAAATATAAATAGTCTAATACTGGGGCTTGTATAGAATATTATGGTTAGCGATGAAGTAATGATAATAGGTAAAGTCAACATGAAATCACTAAAATTACATAATTAATGGATTCGTTCACTTCTGATTCATTTTTGTTTAAAATATTCAATCGAATATAAATAGTCTAATACTGGGGCTTGTATAGAATATTATGATTAGCGATGAAGTGATGAGAATAGGTAAAGTTATACATAAAATCGAATATAAATAGTCCAATAATGGGGCTTGTATAGAATATTATGGTTAGCGGTGAAGTAATGAGAATAGGTAAAGTCAACATGAAATCACTAAAATTACATAATTAATGGATTCGTTCACTTCTGATTCATTTTTGTTTAAAATATTCAATCAAATATAAATAGTCTAATACTGGGGCTTGTATAGAATATTATGGTTAGCGATGAAGTAATGATAATAGGTAAAGTCAACATGAAATCACTAAAATTACATAATTAATGAATTCGTTCACTTCTGATTCATTTTTGTTTAAAATATTCAATCGAATATAAATAGTCTAATACTGGGGCTTGTATAGAATATTATGATTAGCGATGAAGTGATGAGAATAGGTAAAGTTATACATAAAATCAAATATAAATAGTCCAATAATGGGGCTTGTATAGAATATTATGGTTAGCGGTGAAGTAATGAGAATAGGTAAAGTCAACATGAAATCACTAAAATTACATAATTAATGGATTCGTTCACTTCTGATTCATTTTTGTTTAAAATATTCAATCGAATATATATAGTCTAATACTGGGGCTTGTAAAGAATATTATGGTTAGCGATGAAGTAATGAGAATAGGTAAAGTCAACATGAAATCACTAAAATTACTTAATTAATGGATTCGTTCACTTTTGATTCATTTTTGTTTAAAATATTCAATCGAATATAAATAGTCTAATACTGGGGCTTGTATAAAATATTATGGTTAGCGATGAAGTAATGAGAATAGGTAAAGTCAACATGAAATCACTAAAATTACATAATTAATGGATTCGTTCACTTCTGATTCATTTTTGTTTAAAATATTCAATCGAATATAAATAGTCTAATACTGGGGCTTGTATAGAATATTATGGTTAGCGATGAAGTAATGAGAATAGGTAAAGTCAACATGAAATCACTAAAATTACATAATTAATGGATTCGTTCACTTCTGATTCATTTTTGTTTAAAATATTCAATCGAATATAAATAGTCTAATACTGGGGCTTGTATAGAATATTATGGTTAGCGATGAAGTAATGATAATAGGTAAAGTCAACATGAAATCACTAAAGTTACATAATTAATGGATTCGGTCACTTCTGATTCATTTTTGTTTAAAATATTCAATCGAATATAAATAGTCTAATACTGGGGCTTGTATAGAATATTATGATTAGCGATGAAGTGATGAGAATAGGTAAAGTTATACATAAAATCGAATATAAATAGTCCAATAATGGGGCTTGTATAGAATATTATGGTTAGCGATGAAGTAATGAGAATAGTTAAAGTCAACATGAAATCACTAAAATTACATAATTAATGGATTCGGTCACTTCTGATTCATTTTTGTTTAAAATATTCAATCAAATATAAATAGTCTAATACTGGGGCTTGTGTAGAATATTATGGTTAGCGATGAAGTAATGGGAATAGGTAAAGTCAACATGAAATCACTAAAATTACATAATTAATGGATTCGTTCACTTCTGATTCATTTTTGTTTAAAATATTCAATCAAATATAAATAGTCTAATACTGGGGCTTGTATAGAATATTATGGTTAGCGATGAAGTAATGATAATAGGTAAAGTCAACATGAAATCACTAAAATTACATAATTAATGGATTCGATCACTTCTAATTAATTTTTGTTTAAAATATTCAATCGAATATAAATAGTCTAATACTGGGGCTTGTATAGAATATTATGATTAGCGATGAAGTGATGAGAATAGGTAAAGTTATATATAAAATCGAATATAAATAGTCTAATACTGGGGCTTGTATAGAATATTATGGTTAGCGATGAAGTAATGAGAATAGGGAAAGTCAACATGAAATTACTAAAATTACATAATTAATGGATTCGTTCACTTTTGATTCATTTTTGTTTAAAATATTCAATCGAATATAAATAGTCTAATACTGGGGCTTGTATAGAATATTATGGTTAGCGATGAAGTAATGAGAATAGATAAAGTCAACATGAAATCACTAAAATTACATAATTAATGTATTCGTTCACTTCTGATTCATTTTTGTTTAAAATATTCAATGGAATATAAATAGTCAAATACTGGGGTTGTATAGAATATTATGGTTAGCCATGAAGTAATGAGAATAGGTAAAGTCAACATGAAATCACTAAAATTACATAATTAATGGATTCGTTCACTTCTGATTCATTTTTGTTTCAAATATTCAATCGAATATAAATAGTCTAATACTGGGGCTTGTGTAGAATAATATGGTTAGCGATGAAGTAATGAGAATAGGTAAAGTCAACATGAAATCACTAAAATTACATAATTAATTTATTCGTTCACTTCTGATTCATTTTTGTTTAAAATATTCAATGGAATATAAATAGTCAAATACTGGGGCTTGTATAGAATATTATGGTTAGCCATGAAGTAATGAGAATAGGTAAAGTCAACATGAAATCACTAAAATTACATAATTAATGGATTCGTTCACTTCTGATTCATTTTTGTTTAAAATATTCAATCGAATATAAATAGTCTAATACTGGGGCTTGTATAGAATATTATGGTTAGCGATGAAGTAATGAGAATAGGTAAAGTCAACATGAAATCACTAAAATTACATAATTATTGGATTCGTTCACTTCTGATTCATTTTTGTTTAAAATATTCAATATAAATAGTCTAATACTGGGGCTTGTATAGAATATGATGGTTAGCCATGAAGTAATGAGAATAGGTAAAGTCAACATAAAAATCACTAAAATTACATAATTAATGGATTCGTTCACTTCTGATTCATTTTTGTTTAAAATATTCAATCAAATATAAATAGTTTAATACTGGGGCTTGTGTAGAATAATATGGTTAGCGATGAAGTAATGAGAATAGGTAAAGTCAACATGAAATCACTAAAATTACATAATTAATGTATTCGTTCACTTCTGATTCATTTTTGTTTAAAATATTCAATCAAATATAAATAGTCTAATACTGGGGCTTGTATAGAATATTATGGTTAGCGATGAAGTAATGATAATAGGTAAAGTCAACATGAAATCACTAAAATTACATAATTAATGGATTCGTTCACTTCTGATTAATTTTTGTTTAAAATATTCAATCGAATATAAATAGTCTAATACTGGGGCTTGTATAGAATATTATGATTAGCGATGAAGTGATGAGAATAGGTAAAGTTATACATAAAATCGAATATAATTAGTCCAATAATGGGGCTTGTATAGAATATTATGGTTAGCGGTGAAGTAATGAGAATAGGTAAAGTCAACATGAAATCACTAAAATTACATAATTAATGGATTCGTTCACTTCTGATTCATTTTTGTTTAAAATATTCAATCGAATATAAATAGTCTAATACTGGGGCTTGTAAAGAATATTATGGTTAGCGATGAAGTAATGAGAATAGGTAAAGTCAACATGAAACCACTAAAATTACATAATTAATGGATTCGTTCACTTCTGATTCATTTTTGTTTAAAATATTCAATCGAATATAAATAGTCTAATACTGGGGCTTGTATAGAATATTATGGTTAGCGATGAAGTAATGAGAATAGGTAAAGTCAACATGAAATCACTAAAATTACATAATTAATGGATTCGTTCACTTCTGATTCATTTTTGTTTAAAATATTCAATCGAATATGAATAGTCTAATACTGGGGCTTGTATAGAATATTATGGTTAGCGATGAAGTAATGAGAATAGGTAAAGTCAACATGAAATCACTAAAATTACTTAATTAATGGATTCGTTCACTTTTGATTCATTTTTGTTTAAAATATTCAATCGAATATAAATAGTCTAATACTGGGGCTTGTATAGAATATTATGGTTAGCGATGAAGTAATGAGATTAGGTAAAGTCAACATGAAATCACTAAAATTACATAATTAATGGATTCGTTCACTTCTGATTCATTTTTGTTTAAAATATTCAATCGAATATAAATAGTCTAATACTGGGGCTTGTATAGAATATTATGGTTAGCGATGAAGTAATGAGAATAGGTAAAGTCAACATGAAATCACTAAAATTACTTAATTAATGGATTCGTTCACTTTTGATTCATTTTTGTTTAAAATATTCAATCGAATATAAATAGTCTAATACTGGGGCTTGTATAGAATATTATGGTTAGCGATGAAGTAATGAGAATAGGTAAAGTCAACATGAAATCACTAAAATTACATAATTAATGGATTCGTTCACTTCTGATTCATTTTTGTTTAAAATATTCAATCGAATATAAATAGTCTAATACTGGGGCTTGTATAGAATATTATGGTTAGCGATGAAGTAATGAGAATAGGTAAAGTCAACATGAAATCACTAAAATTACATAATTAATGGATTCGTTCACTTCTGATTCATTTTTGTTTAAAATATTCAATCGAATATAAATAGTCTAATACTGGGGCTTGTATAGAATATTATGGTTAGCGATGAAGTAATGAGAATAGGTAATGTCAACATGAAATCACTAAAATTACATAATTAATGGATTCGTTCACTTCTGATTCATTTTTGTTTAAAATATTCAATCGAATATAAATAGTCTAATACTGGGGCTTGTATAGAATATTATGGTTAGCGATGAAGTAATGAGAATAGGTAAAGTCAACATGAAATCACTAAAATTACATAATTAATGGATTCGTTCACTTCTGATTCATTTTTGTTTAAAATATTCAATCGAATATAAATAGTCTAATACTGGGGCTTGTATAGAATATTATGGTTAGCGATGAAGTAATGAGAATAGGTAAAGTCAACATGAAATCACTAAAATTACATAATTAATGGATTCGTTCACTTCTGATTCATTTTTGTTTAAAATATTCAATCGAATATAAATAGTCTAATACTGGGGCTTGTAAAGAATATTATGGTTAGCGATGAAGTAATGAGAATAGGTAAAGTCAACATGAAATCACTAAAATTACATAATTAATGGATTCGTTCATTTCTGATTTATTTTTGTTTAAAATATTCAATCGAATATAAATAGTCTAATACTGGCGCTTGTATAGTATATTATGGTTAGCGATGAAGTAATGAGAATAGGTAAAGTCAACATGAAATCACTAAAATTACATATCAGGCCGCCTTCCTTAAACCCTGATAACTCTTCAATCGAATATAAACAATTTGGTCCATATTTAGAATAATACTGTTAGCGGTGAATTAATGAGAATAGGTAAGGTTATATATAATATTACATAATCAGGCCGATTCTTTAACCTGTGATACATTATTGTATTAAATATTCAATTGAGTATGAACAATCTAATGCTGGCTTGTATAGAATACTATGGTTTTTGAGGGAGTAGTGAGAATAGTTAGACGTATACGTAAAATCACTAAAATTACATAATCATGCCGATTCTTTAACCTGTGATACATTATTGTTTTAAGTATTCAATTGAGTATGAACATTCTAATGCTGGGCCTGTATAGAATATTATGGTTTGGGAGGGAGTAGTGAGAATAGTTAGAATTAGACGTTAAATCACTAAAATTACGCAATCAATCCGATTCCATAACCTGAGACACATTTTTGTTTAAATATTCAATTGAGTATGAACAATCTAATGCTGGGCTTGTATGGAATTTTATGGTTTGGGAGGGAGTAGTGAGAATAGTTAGAGGTATACGTAAAATCACTAAAATTACGTAATCAGGTCGATTCCTTAACCTGTGACACATTTTTGGCTTAAATATTCAATTGAGTTTAAACATTCTAATGCTGGGCGTGTATAGAATATTATGGTGTGGGAGGGAGTAGTGAGAATAGTTAGAGGTATACGTAAAATCTTTAAAATTACGCAATCAAACCGATTCCATAACCTGTGACACATTTTTGTTTAAATATTCCATTGAGTATGAACAATCTAATGCTGGGCTTGTATAGAATATTATGGTTTGGGAGGGAGTAGTGAGAATAGTTAGAGGTATACGTAAAATCACTAAAATTACGTAATCAGGCCGATTCCTTAACCTGTGATAAATTTTTGGCTTAAATATTCAATTGAGTATAAACGTTCTAATGTTAGGCGTGTATAGAATATTATGGTTTGGGAGGGAGTAGTGAGAATAGTTAGAGGTATACGTATAATCACTAAAAATACGTAATCAGGTCGATTCCTTAACCTGTGACACATTTTTGGCTTAAATATTCAATTGAGTTTAAACATTCTAATGCTGGGCGTGTATAGAATATTATGGTTTGGGAGGGAGTAGTGAGAATAGTTAGAGGTATACGTAAAATCACTAGAATTACGTAATCAGGTCGATTCCATAACCTGTGACACATTTTTGGCTTAAATATTCAATTGAGTTTAAACATTCTAATGCTGGGCGTGTAAAGAATATCATGGTTTGGGAGGGAGTAGTGAGAATAGTTAGAGGTATACGTAAAACCACTAAAATTACGTAATCAGGTCGATTCCTTAACCTGTGACACATTTTTGGCTTAAATATTCAATTGAGTTTAAACATTCTAATGCTGGGCATGTATAGAATATCATGGTTTGGGAGGGAGTAGTGAGAATAGTTAGAGGTATACGTAAAATCACTAAAATTACGTAATCAGGTCAATTACTTAACCTGTGATACATTTTTGGCTTAAATATTCAATTGAGTTTAAACATTCTAATGCTGGGCGTGTATAGAATATTATGGTTTGGGAGGGAGTAGTGAGAATAGTTAGAGGTATACGTAAAATCACTAAAATTACGTAATCAGGTCGATTCCTTAACCTGTGACACATTTTTGGCTTAAATATTCAATTGAGTTTAAACATTCTAATGCTGGGCTTGTAGAATATTATGGTTTGGGAGGGAGTAGTGAGAATAGTTAGAGGTATACGTAAAATCACTAAAATTACGTAATCAGGTCGATTCCTTAACCTGTGACACATTTTTGGCTTAAATATTCAATTGAGTTTAAACATTCTAAAACTGGGCTTGTATAGAATATTATGGTTTGGGAGGGAGTAGTGAGAATAGTTAGAGGTATACGTAAAATCACTAAAATTACGTAATCAGCCGATTCCTTAACCTGTGATACATTTTTGGCTTAAATATTCAATTGAGTATAAACGTTCTAATGTTAGGCGTGTATAGAATATTATGGTTTGGGAGGGAGTAGTGAGAATAGTTAGAGGTATACGTAAAATCACTTAAATTACGTAATCAGGTCGATTCCTTAACCTGTGACACATTTTTGGCTTAAATATTCAATTGAGTTTAAACATTCTAATGCTGGGCGTGTATAGAATATTATGGTTTGGGAGGGAGTAGTGAGAATAGTTAGAGGTATACGTAAAATCACTAAAATTACGTAATCAGGTCAATTCCTTAACCTGTGATACATTTTTGGCTTAAATATTCAATTGAGTTTAAACATTCTAATGCTGGGCGTGTATAGAATATTATGGTTTGGGAGGGAGTAGTGAGAATAGTAAGAGGTATACGTAAAATCACTAAAATTACGTAATCAGGTCGATTCCTTAACCTGTGACACATTTTTGGCTTAAATATTCAATTGAGTTTAAACATTCTAATGCTGGGCTTGTATAGAATATTATGGTTTGGGAGGGAGTAGTGAGAATAGTTAGAGGTATACGTAAAATCACTAAAATTACGTAATCAGGTCGATTCCTTAACCTGTGACACATTTTTGGCTTAAATATTCAATTGAGTTTAAACATTCTAATGCTGGGCTTGTATAGAATATTATGGTTTGGGAGGGAGTAGTGAGAATAGTTAGAGGTATACGTAAAATCACTAAAATTACGTAATCAGCCGATTCCTTAACCTGTGATACATTTTTGGCTTAAATATTCAATTGAGTATAAACGTTCTAATGTTAGGCGTGTATAGAATATTATGGTTTGGGAGGGAGTAGTGAGAATAGTTAGAGGTATACGTAAAATCACTTAAATTACGTAATCAGGTCGATTCCTTAACCTGTGACACATTTTTGGCTTAAATATTCAATTGAGTTTAAACATTCTAATGCTGGGCGTGTATAGAATATTATGGTTTGGGAGGGAGTAGTGAGAATAGTTAGAGGTATACGTAAAATTACTAAAATTACGTAATCAGGTCAATTCCTTAACCTGTGATACATTTTTGGCTTAAATATTCAATTGAGTTTAAACATTCTAATGCTGGGCGTGTATAGAATATTATGGTTTGGGAGGGAGTAGTGAGAATAGTTAGAGGTATACGTAAAATCTTTAAAATTACGCAATCAATCCGATTCCATAACCTGTGACACATTTTTGTTTAAATATTCCATTGAGTATGAACAATCTAATGCTGGGCTTGTATAGAATATTATGGTTTGGGAGGGAGTAGTGAGAATAGTTAGAGGTATACGTAAAATCACTAAAATTACGTAATCAGGCCGATTCCTTAACCTGTGATACATTTTTGGCTTAAATATTCAATTGAGTATAAACGTTTAATGTTAGGCGTGTATAGAATATTATGGTTTGGGAGGGAGTAGTGAGAATAGTTAGAGGTATACGTAAAATCACTAAAAATACGTAATCAGGTCGATTCCTTAACCTGTGACACATTTTTGGCTTAAATATTCAATTGAGTTTAAACATTCTAATGCTGGGCGTGTATAGAATATTATGGTTTGGGAGGGAGTAGTGAGAATAGTTAGAGGTATACGTAAAATCACTAGAATTACGTAATCAGGTCGATTCCATAACCTGTGACACATTTTTGGCTTAAATATTAAATTGAGTATAAACGTTCTAATGTTAGGCGTGTATAGAATATTATGGTTTGGGAGGGAGTAGTGAGAATAGTTAGAGGTATACGTAAAATCACTAAAATTACGTAATCAGGTCGATTCCTTAACCTGTGACACATTTTTGGCTTAAATATTCAATTGAGTTTAAACATTCTAATGCTGGGCGTGTATAGAATATTATGGTTTGGGAGGGAGTAGTGAGAATAGTTAGAGGTATACGTAAAATCACTAAAATTACGTAATTAGGTCGATTCCATAACCTGTGACACATTTTTGGCTTAAATATTCAATTGAGTTTAAACATTCTAATGCTGGGCGTGTATAGAATATCATGGTTTGGGAGGGAGTAGTGAGAATAGTTAGAGGTATACGTAAAATCACTAAAATTACGTAATCAGGTCAATTCCTTAACCTGTGATACATTTTTGGCTTAAATATTCAATTGAGTTTAAACATTCTAATGCTGGGCTTGTATAGAATATTATGGTTTGGGAGGGAGTAGTGAGAATAGTTAGAGGTATACGTAAAATCACTAAAATTACGTAATCAGGTCGATTCCTTAACCTGTGACACATTTTTGGCTTAAATATTCAATTGAGTATAAAAGTTCTAATGTTAGGCGTGTTTAGAATATTATGGTTTGTGAGGGAGTAATGAGAATAGTTAGAGTTTTAATTAAAATTACTTGAACATACCGAAGTCATGACCTCTGAAATTGTTTAGTTTAAAAATTCAATTACATTAAAAACAAAAACATTTTTTGTTTTAATCGAATATAATTTTTTCCTTTGCAGTAATGAAAATAGGTGAAATTATACATACAAATATAAAAATAACGTAATCCTGGTTCTGTATTGTTATTTCATTTGAAATATTCAGTTTTGTTACAAAATAAATAAAGGGTTTTATATGTTGGAAAATAAGTTAAGAGAATAGTAGAATTTATACACGCAATTACTAAGATACGTAGTCAAGCTTAATCCTATTCCTGAGGTATCGCTTTTTTATTATTTATTTTTATTGCAAGCAAACCAAGAATGGGTTTTAGGCGAAAGTATTTTTGGCGTTGGAGTAATTGGAATAGGGGAAGTTATACATAATAATACCAAAACCACGTAATCAAACCGAATCCGTGTCTACTGGTACGTTTTGTTTTAAATAATAATTATATTACAAACAAACTAAGGATGGTGTAGTTATTGATTATTGTTGTTGAAGAGTAATGAAGGTAGTTGAAATTATACATAAAATTAGCAGAAATACCAGAATTAGCCTACCTAATTGAGCCGAATCTTTGTCCACTGAAAACTTTCTCTTTTTAATAATCATTGTGATTTAAGCTAACTAAAAATGTCATTTTTATCGAATATAATTGTAGGCGATGAAGTAATTAGAATGAAATTATACATAAAGCCGAATCCTTGTCGTCTGATATTGTTTTGTATGAATATTCAATTTCATTACAATAGAATTTAATTGTTACCAGTCGTGTAGTGAGAATTGGTGAAATGGTAAATAAAATTACATTATTTTTTTATTCAACTTGAATAGTTGTTCTTTGATAGCATTTTTTTTAGAGTGTTTATAATAACTTGAACAAACTAATGATTAAAACATAGTTATCGAGCATTATTGTTTTCGATGAAGAAATGAGGATATGTGAAATTATAAACAAATTTACATTATTATTTACATATTCAAGCAGAATCCTTTTTCTCTGATTACACCTTTCTTTGGAGGGTTTAGTATAATTTAAACAAACTACCGTAACTGATAAATTATAGTTATCGATCATTATTGTTGGTGATGGTGAAATGACAATATGTGAAATTATAAACAAAATTACATTATTTACTTATTTAAGCTGAGTCCTTCTTCTGATAACATTTAATCGGAATATTCATATACTCGTATATCAAGCTGAATCCTAGTCCTATATAGATGTTTATAGTAGTGTATATTAAATTTAAACCAACAAAATTATTCAAAACAATATTTAAACTAGACAACTTTTTTGGGAGTAAGTCAAACTGATTTCGATAATGTTTGTCGTTAGGAAAACAACATATTTCAACCTAAAGGTGATAATTGTTTGAATGACCTTAGGTGGTTTGTTTGGTGGTGGTATAAAATAGGCTTTATTGTAATTATGTACAAATAATTCTCTATAAATATTAATTATAAATGCAACAAGCTCTAATTTTTCTTGCAATTTTTTGCAAAATAGATACGTTTTTCAGTTTTTAAATAAAGTAAATAATACTACTACTTGTACCCCAGGTAGACGATTTGGTTGGTTACCGGATGCGTCTTTAATACTTAAAATATAATTTTATATAATTTAGTGTAGTAATTGAAAATATGTTTTGGAATAATTTTCTGTATTTCAACTGAGAAATAAATATAAATTTTCGTGATTGAAATTTTCTTTAACAAACGTATCACTCGATTACGTTTAGTGCTGAATATGCAGTTAGTTAATAATTGGTTAAATTAACTAAAGTGTAATATGCATCAAGTATTCCAGATGTTATTTTCATTATTCTGAACAGTATTATATACTTTTCTCATCTTGACAGGCTTTTTATATTTACCAGACCATTTCATTGAGAGATAAAAAAAACATTTTTTTAAAATATTGTAATAAACGTACCTAATTTTGTAAATTGAGCCTGCATGAGATATCCTGAAAGCTATTTTACTTAAATTTGAAGATTATTATAAATTTTTCCGAAGGTAACGGACTTTTAATACATATCGCACAATTTCGACAACGCTGAAATTATATTTTTTAAAATTATTTAATAAACATATTGAAAATAATTTATCAATATATTGATTTAGAATTAATTTTTCATGTCCCATTAATTTAGGAATAGTATAATATTTTTGAGTATGAAGACAATCTCTTAATATTCATCTCACATTTCGTTGGATGGTAAAAATGCGATTTCTCAAATAATTTATTAAACTCAGTTAGTTTTGTACTTTGAAATATGCGTGAAATTATTTTCCTGAAATAAAAAACAGATAGTGTTCTTGAATGAGAACATTATTATAATATTTTCTAAATATCTTAATTTGAACAATAGCAAAACGTTTTCTAAATGTCACAAGTATTATTTATCAGACTATTCCGGATGCTAAAAATGCAGTTTATTAAATATTTTATTGTACTTAGTTGATCTTGTTAAATTGAAGCCTACGTGAATCCTAAAAGTTACTATCCATAAATTAAACATTACTATAAATCTTTCAGATGATCTCAAATTGAACATAGCCAAACGTTTTCTGAATGTGACTAGAATAGTTTTAATATTTATCAGACTATTTCGTTGGATGCTAAAAATGCAGTTTATTAAATATTTTATTATACTTATTTCATTTTGTTAAATTGATTGATACCTTCGTGAAGTATCCTAAAAGTTATTAAGTTGAGCATTAATATGACTTTTCAGAAGATCTCAAATTAACAATAGTAAAACGTTTTCTAAAGTGACGACAATATTTTAATATTTACGACATTTAATATTTAACATTTTCATTTGATGTTAAAATTCAATTTTTAAATTAATATGCGTATTATTGTTAAATTATAGAAATTGTTAAAATGTCAAGTTATTTTCTTCAACTTGAAAATTAGATTATAGCCTACATTTTTCTGAATGTGACAGACTTTTCATATTTCTCAGAAAATTTCGTTGCACTCTGAAAATATAATTTTTTTAATAAATCACTAAACTTATTGAAAATAATTTAATAACAGTTGATTGACATTTCATTTTTTGTATCACGGAAATTGAACAGTAACTTTCGGATTGCGACCACAATCATTATATTTCCGAACCCTTTCGTAGGTGCTAAAAATGCAATTGATTAAATAATTTATTATACTTAACTTATTTGTTATATAAAAACCTGCGTAAAGTGTCCTGAATCCTGAAAGTTATTTTCTCCACGTTGAACATTATTACACGTTTTTCCGAAGATCGTTAACTGAACAGTTTAAAACGTTTTTTTTTTAATTTGACTAAACCCTTTTAATATTTACCAGACTATATCGTTGGGTGCTAAAAATACAGTTTTTTATTTGTGTACTATGCTTAGTTAATTTTGGTAAATTAAGGCATGCATGGAATATTTTAAAAGCAATTTACCTTAAGTTGAAAATGAATCTTTACTAGTATTATTAAAAGGTAATTAAATTTTTACATTTATTAAAAGAACTCGTCGAATGCTGAACACATATATTTTTTCAATAAATTAGGGAAATTTGTATTTCGTGAATGATAATTGGAGTAATTGATTCAGGTTAAATTCTTTAAATGAAATAAATTGAACAAAAGCAAAACGTTTTGTGATGGGGGACGACAATCATTTTAATATATACAAAATGATTTTGCTTCAATTAAAAATAGAATGTTCTTTATTTAGTTAGACTTAAGGAAAACATTTCCAGCTTTTCCATGAAGTAAAGAGAGTTTTTTAAATATTAAACATATACAGATAAAAATTGTGTTAATATATTTATTTGTTTTAAAATATTTTTTCCTCTCTATGATGGTAAATATTTTTTTGTAGTCGGATTCCTCTTAAATAAATAAACAAAAGGCAATAAAAGTCTTTTCTTATCTTTTAACGCTCGTTTTACTTGTATTTTTTAGTGAGTAAAAACAAACTTCGAAAGTTTTTATAAACTCATGTTCGTATGTTTTAGTAAAATTACTACTCGGAATTTTTTTGAGTTGGTTAAAAATAATCAAATATTAAATTGAGGATTGCAAACGGTTTTCCTCATCCGATTGGAGCTTGTTGCGCACTTCAGATGGATATTTTAACAATTTTCATCTATATAAACATTGTATTGGTTTGCTTAATGCTCTTTGTGAAACATATTCTAATTTAAATATTGAAATTCAAACTGATATAAACAATGGTCTCAGCTGTTCTCTTACTAGAAATAAAATACCTCTTAAATCGTCTGGGAAGTAATGGAGTAGTTTGATGTATTTCAAAAAGTGGTTCAACTTATTATTTACTTGGTGATTTTTGCGATAGAAATTAAAAGCTTTAGTATCCGCCGCATGTTGAGGAAACTTGGCGAGGTGCTATGCTTTTGTGTGTACTCCACGCCAAAGTTACAACAACAGCGAAATAACTTTTTTTTTTACTTAAAAAAAAAAAATTATTGTCATAATAGCAATAAAAATATTAAAAATAATTTCCTTCTATTTATGAATACTTTGAAAAATTATTTATGAATAAAAACGTCGTAGTGTTTTTTACGCACCTTTGGGAGACGAAAGCCCTGCTGGAAAAGCGTGTTCAGCGTCTAGAGACAACAGGTGAAGTGAGGGCCTTCGGACCGGGCAAGGGGCTGAGCACACATTGATCGGGGGGTTCATGCGCACACAGCATTTGGTCCTTCTGTTCAAGTTTGTTGCATAATATCGACTGAAACGTATGATGGGGGCGGATGTGGGAAGCAACTTACGACGTAAAGCTTCATTTCGAATTTTTTGTTATAATTTTTAGATTAATAATTTTCGAATTGCCCGCCCATATTCTCTAGGATGGGACGCATGCGGCATTATTAGATTCATAACGTTTTAGAGATGGTCGCGTCTGCGCGTTGCTTTGCTAAGTTGTTTCATTCATAGTTTTACCCTCTTCATCCTCTTTCCTTTATAGCTCATTCAAAACACATGCTCACCCCTCCTGTTTACTTACATTAGAAATCTTCTCTCTCGATCATTCACTTAAGATTTCAATATCGTAAGCTTGCTTTTTTGTGATTCTAATTGCACCGCCCTAAATATAATGGTTTATATTCCTTCTTTTTGATTTTATGTTTAACTAAAGCTGACACTTTCCATCTTTGGGACTAATTACTTTTTTCTTCATTTTCTATGAACACTCTTTTGAATAATTAAAAGTGTACCGTTGAAAGTTTTGAACACTTTGAAAGTATTTTGCTACTGTTGAATATGGCATTTTATAACCATTTCGCTTGAACCCGCTACCTATTGTGCTCACAAGCATTATCGCCTATTGTCAGCGTATTCACTGCAAACTTAGTTCATTTAAAGTTATTTTCCGCCTTAGTTACAGAAATAATCTAAACTTTCCTTAGAATTGCTGGAACGCCCACACCAACAACTGCAGTTGCTAGTATCTACGCCAAGCTTTGTCGGCAAAAAGCTTAGAAACAGTTTATGTTTTTGAAACGGAAAAAACAGTTTTGGAATAGGAATTTTGAAATTACGGTTGGAATAATTGATGTAGTTTCATAATAAGACTCTGATGAAATGAGACGATAATATGCAAACATTTATTGAATTACTTTTCGACCATATCAACAGTCTTCGTTTTTTTCTCAAGACTAAATACTAAATTAAACACACACAAAAATTACACCACCAAGCCTAAAAGTTAACTCTTTGTGGACTACGAATATTGTTGGTGTAGGTCGAAACGTCAAAGCTCAATACATCTTTTTATATTATCGTCTCTCATTACATCAGAGTCCTGTTATAAGTTTTCAAATGAGGGATTAAAATATTGACCGATTTTTAATAAATTATGTAGGCTTTAATTGTTAAATTAACTAGGCATGAAGAATAGTGTACATTCTTTCGAAAGTAGGGGGGGAGTTGATTTCAACATTCTTTAGACGAGTGTTTACGTTGAAAAATTATTATTTAGTTATTTTAGTGTACTTAGATTTGATAGACTTATTTAGTAATTCTAAGTTATTATATATTTATTTATTAATACCAACTACCTTTGAAATATACAATATAATATATAAATACAAAGAATTTATTGAAGGGATAAATGCTATAACTTAGATTATTCCTGTATGAAAACAAAATATGTAATATTTTTACAATAAGAATATTTTGTCAGGAAAACATTTCCTAATTAATTTGTTATGTATTATATAAAACTGCTTTTTTCAAACATGATATTATAATGTGTTTATTGTAACAACCTTTACCTCATATAACTATTCCTTGAGCTTAGCGTGTGAGGTTATGTTAAAACAATTAAAGACATACACAAGACTTACAAATTAATTTTTGAGACTTGTGTATGTCTTTGTTTTAACTTTTACCTTCATTACTTAAAATTAATTAAATTATAAAAGTATAAAACAGAACAGCCGGGAAATTATAAAATAGAATACCTCAGAAATTAAAAGAGAATAGCCTAGAGGTTTTAAAAGTATAAAATATATTCTCCTACAAATTATAAAAGTGTAAAATAAAATACGTTGGAATTTACATAAGTATAAAATAGATACCCTGAACATTATAAAAGTATAAAATATAATACTCTCAATATAAATATAATATTTACTCAAGTAAAATATTTTACGTAACAGAAATAGCTTAATGATTTTTTACTTATGTAAATTAAATGTAGTTCCAATAGTTTCTGGGGTAACAAAATTATTACTGCTTGAATCTTTCAACTACCAAAGCTGCACGAGTTCCAAATATTTCTTGTTTGTGAAGAGACAATAGACATAATGTACCAAACTTTTATAATTAGAAAAACTTAACCCAGAAAATTACAAAAACGATGTATACAGTAACACTGATGTACAAAACATACTAGTACAAAATATTTAAAACTATTCTGATATGCATTCGTTACACTATATTAACATTAACAAAACAATTTTCATCCTTTCTTGAAAAAATTTTCAGTATTTCGGAGTTTTTATAGATGGTTTCCGGGTCTTTATTCCGTTTTCTCCATGCTGTTTTCTCTGTTGACTCCTTCCGGTAGATATTCATGTTGCATGATCCCTAACACTTACTAATATCGATCTTTAATCCCTAATGCTGTCTAAAATCTCCCCAGATTCTGACTTTTTTCTGCTTCAAGCTGTCCACTTCATTAGCGTTTACTATCAACTATCAAACTGAAAGATCGTGAAATCCTTTTATTTCCATTTATCCTCCTCTGTAGAGGCCTTCGTTTGTATGATGCAAAAGATCTCAGTGATACGATGACATGTACTCGATAAATTTAAACCATAAAGATCCAAATAAGAAATGATGGCCAAAAGAGTTCAGTTATAATCGTATAAAACACTGTGACTTTTTGAGACATGTACACTATAGACAACCTAAAAGAAAGCGGTGCCCAAATGGGTTTACTTATAATTAAGAAAACAGACTGTGACTCTTTAAAACATGTACACTCTAGACAACCTAAAAGAAAGCGGTGCCCAAATGGGTTTACTTATAACTAAGAAAACAGACTGTGACTCTTTAAAACATGTACACTCTAGACAACCTAAAAGAAAGCGGTGCCCAAATGGGTTTACTTATAACTAAGAAAACAGACTGTGACTCTTTAAAACATGTACACTATAGACAACCTAAAAGAAAGCGGTGCCCAAATGGGTTTACTTATAACTAGGAAAACAGACTGTGACTCTTTAAAACATGTACAACATAGAGAACCTAAAAGGAAATTTTGAACGAATGGGTTTACTTATAATATATGAAACATTTTAACTCTTTGAGATATATAAACCACAAAGAACTTAGAATGAATGGCCAAAATGAGTTCACTTATAGGCATATGAAACATGGTAACTCTTTAAGATATGTACGCCTCGGAGACCCTAAAAGGAAATAGAGGTCAAATGGGCTCACTTATATTCATATGAAGCATATGAGTCTTAACGTATTATCATATGAAACATTGTAACTATTTGGGACATGTACGTCATGGAGTACCTAAAAGGAAATAGTAGCCAAATGGGCTCACTTAAATTCATATGAAGCATTATGAGTCTTAACTTATTATCAGATGAAACATTGTGACTATTTGGGACAAGTACGCCATGGAGTACCTAAAAGGAAATGGTGACCAAATGGGTTCAAGTATAACAATATGAAACATTGTGAGTCTTTGAAACTTACCACAGAGAACGTAAAAGGGAGTGGTTGCCAACTGGGTTCACTTATAATCATATGAAACATTGTAACTCTTTGAGACATGAACGCCAGAGAGAATCTAAAAGGAAATAGAGGTAAAATGGGTTCACCTACAGTCTTATGAAACATTGTGACATTTTGAGACTGAATGCCACAAATTACTTAAAATGAAATAGAGGCCAAATGGGTTCACTTATAATAGTATGATACATTGTGACTCTGAGATTTGTTCACCACAGAGGTTGTAGAAGGCAGTAGTGGACAAATGTGATTACTTATGATCTTATGTAATATTTTGACTCTTTGAGACATGTACGCCACAGAAAACCTGAAAGTAAATAGTGGTGAAATGGTTTCAATTACAATAATATGAGAAATTGTGATTCTTTGAGACATTAGCGCCTCGGACAACCTAAAAGGATATAGAGGCCATATGGGTTCATTTTAAATAATATGAAACATTGTGACTCTTTGAGACTTGTTCACCACAGAGGACGTAAAAGGAATTGGGGGACAAATGGCTCTACTTATAATCATATGAAACATTGTGACTATTTGAGACATGTTCGCCAAAGAGGACTTACAGGAAGTGGTGGGCAAATGGGTCCACTTATAATCATATGAAACATTGTGTTTACTTGAGATATTGACGTCACAGAAAACCAAAAAGGAAATAGTTGCCAATCTGGTTCACTTATAATACATGTAGTACTTTAGCTCTTTCAGATATAAACCACCAGAGAACTTGAAATGAAGTAGTGGCCAAAAGGGTTCACTGATAAGGATATGAAACATGGTGACTCTTTAATATATGTACGCCTCAGAAAGAGTGCATGGTAACCATATGGGTTACCTTTTAGGCATATGCAACATTGTGACTCTTTAGGATTTGTAGAGAACAGAGGCCCTATGGGAGAATGGTGACCAAATGGCTGCGTTTATAAGCTTAAGAAACACCGTTGACTAATGTGCATATGTGTGCTAAATAAATTAATTCGTGGTTAAAAGAAGAACGTTATTTTATAGCATTGAATATTACAGATCCAATATAAAACAATTTTATTGAAAGAGTTCTCTTCAGATATCCTCAGAGTATTGTAATAAGTACTAGGTGTAAGAAGCTATTGAATGTTGTCTCATTAAAATATTTAGTTTTCTTTGAAAACTGATACAATTAATTATCTTAACATCTAAGTTCACTTGACCTGATTTCAATAAAATCTTGAATTGTTGGCAGATCTATAATAAGTATATCTTAATTACTTTGTTTTATTTTCCATGTAATATATACTCAATTAATACTCTTTTAGGGAGAATTGTTTATAAAAATAGATAAACTGCGCATCGTTAAATGTTCTCTCTAGCGGCATCACTTTCTCTGATAAGTGGAAGCTAATTCCTATGTAATTGAATTTATTTTCTTCAGAAACAACTTTCTCGTAACAGACTGAGGGGTTGTAATACCTCTCTGAAACGACTCATCTTATTTTCTGAAATAGAAAAATTTTTCGAGCGTGTGAGGAGGAGCCTGCCAGTTACTTTTACTTCATAACTGGTAGTTTATATGTTCGTAAAAATGTCCATATAATATTTTAGCACTTGAGATAATTAACAAATTAATCAGTAAAACATTTGTCAAACACATTGCCACGCTGCCCCTTGTAAATGTGTATATATATTTATTAAACATAAAGACGGCAAAAGGCTTTATATTTCAGAGAACAAAATCTGTAAAGTATTTTTTTTTTTTTAAATATTGAACGTTGTAGGGCGATAATTTATTGACATATTTGCAGGTTTAGAAATTACTCCATACTATGCTTTAGCAGTCTGATTATATATAGAAAATATTATTTAAAATTTTAAAGTTCATTACAAAAAATTATAAAAAATTTTAAACTAAGTAATTATTACAAATTTTTAGACACTATCTATATCCTCCAAATTATGAACACATCATTACAATGTTCCCTAGTTCTACCTTTAATCCAAACATTTGCGAACTTAATTACCAGAGTAAATTATTATATTTTGCTTCATTTCTACTCAGTAGCAGGCTACCAATAACTCCAGTTATAAAATTCCGTATTCTAACTCGTATTATAAGGTGATCTTTTTTCTCTCCATAACCCTGACATACCCAACATTACAGCTTACTTCCAATACCAATGGATCAATATGTGTAGGTATATTTGACCCAAAAATATAGCCTAATGGTAGTACCGGCTATACTTATGCACTACATTATAGTCTACTACTAGTAAAACTGGATCATTAAGTTTCTTTAAAGGCCTACGTATACGCTACCAATAGCACCACTATATAGTTGTGTTTTTATAAATTCCTGACTATACCCTACATTATTTACGTCTGTTATTATCACTTGATCATTATATTTTTCCATTGGCCTACCAATACTCCACATTATAGTATATTACTGGTACCACGGGATCAATATGTTTTTCTGTATTCCTAACCACACCCTCCATTATAGAATACTGTTAATACCACTAGATCATTATGATTATCTGCAAGCCTACCAACACCCATTATAACGTGCTGCTAGTGCCACTGGATCATTATGATATTCCGTAAGCCTACCAACAACCTAAATTATAGCGTACTGCTAGCGTCACTAGATCATTATGATATTCCGTAAGCCTACCTAGACCCTACATTATAGCCTACTGTTAGGCCTTCTAGATCATTAAGATTATCCGAAAACCTACCAACAACACCCTAAATTACAGAGTACTGCTAGTGCCACTGGATCATTATGATATTCCGTAAGCCTATCAACACCCTTAATTATAGCATAATGTTAATACCACTAGATCATTATCATTTTCCGTAAGCCTACCAATACCTTAAATTATAGCTTACTGCTAGTGCCACTGGATCATTATGATATTCCGTAAGCCTACTAACACCCTTAATTATAGCCTACTGTTAATACCACTAGATCATTATGATATTCCGTAAGCTTACCTAGACCCTACATTATAGCCTACCATTAGTACCACTAGATCTGTATGATTTTCCGTACGCTTACTGTAACGGGTTGAAATGTCCCGTTACAATTCAATAAAAAATTGAAATAATCTCAATTTATAAAATATAATTTAAATAAATTTTTCAAGCCATGAATATTGATCATTAAGTCTATAATTCTAAAATAAATTGTAATTGTACACAAATCATGACTTCGGGAGTGTTTTGTGTGCTACGTAAAAATCAGGTTTCTACAATATTTTAAATAGACAGTTAAGACAAGAAAAAACGGCAAAATCCAAGTCAGATAAGCAAGTCGAGGGTGGGGGAATAGAGACGATAACTGTCGCTGAGTGTTTAGGAGCTCTCTCGTAATTAGACCACTGACCATAAAGGTCATAGTTTCTGTTAAATTAGCAAAATTACCAAAATGGATTTCTAGAGCATAAACTCAAGGCCGCGGAGTGCGGGAATAATGTAGTATGTCTTAATTTATGTCTAGTGAAAACTAGACATCGAAATATGAAAAATCACGGTTAAAATTTTCATTTGTCAAGAAACTGGCTTCGCCGAATTTGTCCGTTACTGCTTCCTGGATGAACCAAATTCCAGACGAGAAGAACTACCAGTCTGGAAGCATAAAGTCATCTCCTTGGACCTTGGGACGTATCATGGAAATTGCGAGATTTGGGCAAGTCATGATTTCTATACAAATTTAGTAATTAAACAAAATTTGATCTTGAAATACGTTTCAAAGATTCAAATAAATGCTTTAAATGTGTAAAATTATATAATGGCTTTATTTCCTTGAAAATTAAATTACAAAATTGGAAATTACAAAATTATTTAGTTATACAAATGGTTATTTAAAAATGTTCAAATGTTTGCAAATAGAGAAATAGTAAAGTATATGGAAAAAGATAGAAAGAAGATTAGGCATATTTATAAAATAAATTCATTCATAATATCTAAGGAAATGCAGTAAAGTTTGTTACAACCTGTAGTTAAATAAACTGGGAAAAAATATTTATCAATATTTTACTTGTAGAAAAATATAAATAATTTCTCAACCAGAAATTATTAAACAAAATCAATCACAAATTATTTAGTATTTTCTAAATGAGTCATAAAATTTGAAATTTAGTTGTAATTAAAATATTTCAATATATATATGCTGATACGTATTCCTTCACGGATGGAAAAATATGATGAAATGTTACTATCTGGAGTACATCCGTTCATTCTGCAGTCCATAAATTCGCAGTTCCGACGTTTCGCTAGAATCTCATCCAGCATTGACGAGGTGAACCCAACAACAGTGACTCGCTCTTCTACTGTTGTTGGGTTCACCTCGTCAATGCTGGATGAGATTCTAGCAAAACGTCGGAACTGCGAATTTATGGACTGCAGAATGAACGGATGTACTCCAGATAGTAACATTTCATCATATATATATATATATATATATATATATATATATATATATATAAATTCATAAGCTTGTAAATCAATGTTTTCTGTGGTAGTAGAATTAGTAACAAATTTGGTTTAAATAATACAATATGTAAATTTATTGAATGTCATTTAACTGCTGGCACAAAATAAGATCATAAATTAAATTTGAAATTTATAATAATTGAAATAAACTTAGCCAACCTCCCTGCAATAAATATCAAAGTAATTTTAGTTTAATTAAGGAAAATTTAATTTATGTTTTGTTAGCTAAGGACTTTAAAATATTACCATTTTGAAGTATATATTCAATTTATTTCAGTTACAAATTTCTTTATTATAAAATTCAGTTTCCAACAACAGCCAAAAGAGTAATTTTTATTGAATTAATCCTGTGTACAAAAATAATAAATTTAAATATTTCCCAACTAGTAAATTATAATAGTAAATTAATAACATCAATACAATTAATAAAATTCAGCCTATTAGAGTCAGTCATATTTATTTAGTAATAAATAGCTAGAAATCAATGTGCAACCTGAAGATAATCGAGCAACCCATCTAGAGAAATTAATTAAATTAAATTATAAATCATGAGCTAGCTTAAGGCCTAGTTGGTTTTACTTTAAATCCCAGGAGTTGATACTCATTGGCAGGTTTTTCCATATAAAACACAGGACCTCTTTTAGGAGGATATGGTAAGACTCTATCTTGCACGGACCTCACTAAAGCAGGAGCATGGTGGAGAGATGTCTTCAAAGCATGGTAAGGCAAATTTATGATGTGATAAATTTTATGTGTTTTCAGCTGACATAAATTAGACCGTATGACAGATCACTGACATTACCATGACTTTAAATACACTTTATAGACAACGTTCCCAGGGTATACTCATTAGATGCGATTTTAAATACTTGCTCATGTAACTAGGTGGTAGGCAACTTTCGACAGGTTAAAGGTTGGCGGGGTGAAGCACCGTTGCATTACGTACACCCTACATTAAAGGCTACAATATTTTCCCTTGACATAAATGTATCCTACATCATAAGCTACTGATAGTATAAGAGGATCAATCATTTTTCTTCACTTTTAGTCTATATTGTCTGCCAGTACCACTAGATAATTTAGTTTTTTTGTAGCCCTACCTATACCCCACAATATCATAATTTGCTAGGACCAGAGAATGAATAAGATTTTTGTAGGCCTACCTATACCCTTTATTATCATCATCTGCTACTATCAGTCTATCATTTTTATTTCTCTATGCATATCTATCCCTACATTGCCGCAATCTGCTACTACCGTATAATTAATATGTTTTTGAAGGCCTACCTATACCCTACATTATCACCATCTGCTACTATCAGTGGAATTTTTTTTTATCTAGGCATACCTATCCCAACATTGCCGCAATCTGCTATGACCAGAGGATCAATATGTTTTTGAAGGCCTACCTATACCCTACATTATCAACATCTGCCAGTACCAGAGGATCATTATTTCTTATCTCTAGGGATACCTATCCCAACATTGCCGCAATCTGCTATGACCAGAGGATCAATATGTTTTTGAAGGCCTACCTATACCCTACATTATCAACATCTGCCAGTACCAGAGGATCTTTTTTTTTTAATCTCCAGGCATACCTATCCCTACATTGCCGCAATCTGCTATGACCAGAGGATCAATATGTTTTTGAAGGCCTACCTATACCCTACATTATCAACATCTGCCAGTACCAGAGGATCATTATTTCTTATCTCTAGGGATACCTATCCCAACATTGCCGCAATCTGCTATGACCAGAGGATCAATATGTTTTTGAAGGCCTACCTATACCCTACATTATCAACATCTGCCAGTACCAGAGGATCATTATTTCTTATCTCTAGGGATACCCATCCCAACATTGCCGCAATCTGCTATGACCAGAGGATCAATATGTTTTTGAAGGCCTACCTATACCCTACATTATCAACATCTGCCAGTACCAGAGGATCTTTTTTTTAATCTCTAGGGATACCTATCCCTATATTGACGCAATCTGCTATGACCAGGGGATCAATATGTTTTTGAAGGCCTACCTATACCCTACATTATCAACATCTGCCAGTACCAGAGGATCTTTTTTTTAATCTCTAGGGATACCTAAACCCTATATTGACGCAATCTGCTATGACCAGAGGATCAATATGTTTTTGAAGGCCTACCTATACCCTACATTATCAACATCTGCCAGTACCAGAGGATCTTTTTTTTAATCTCTAGGGATACCTATCCCTATATTGCCGCAATCTGCTATGACCAGGGGATCAATATGTTTTTGAAGGCCTACCTATACCCTACATTATCAACATCTGCCAGTACCAGAGGATCTTTTTTTTAATCTCTAGGGATACCTATCCCTATATTGCCGCAATCTGCTATGACCAGGGGATCAATATGTTTTTGAAGGCCTACCTATACCCTACATTATCAACATCTGCCAGTACCAGAGGATCATTATTTCTTATCTCTAGGGATACCTATCCCTAAATTGCTGCAATCTGCTATGACCAGAGGATCAATATGTTTTTGAAGGCCTACCTATACCCTACATTATCACCATCTGCTACTATCAGTGGAATTTTTTTTTATCTAGGCATACCTATCCCAACATTGCCGCAATCTGCTATGACCAGAGGATCAATATGTTTTTGAAGGCCTACCTATACCCTACATTATCAACATCTGCCAGTACCAGAGGATCATTATTTCTTATCTCTAGGGATACCTATCCCAACATTGCCGCAATCTGCTATAACCAGAGGATCAATATGTTTTTGAAGGCCTACCTATACCCTACATTATCAACATCTGCCAGTACCAGAGGACCATTTTTTTTAATCTCCAGGCATACCTATCCCTACATTGCCGCAATCTGCTATGACCAGAGGATCAATATGTTTTTGAAGGCCTACCTATACCCTACATTATCAACATCTGCTAGTACCAGAGGATCTTTTTTTTAATCTCTAGGGATACCTATCCCTATATTGACGCAATCTGCTATGACCAGGGGATCAATATGTTTTTGAAGGCCTACCTATACCCTACATTATCAACATCTGCCAGTACCAGAGGATCTTTTTTTTAATCTCTAGGGATACCTATCCCTATATTGACGCAATCTGCTATGACCAGAGGATCAATATGTTTTTGAAGGCCTACCTATACCCTACATTATCAACATCTGCCAGTACCAGAGGATCTTTTTTTTAATCTCTAGGGATACCTATCCCTATATTGCCGCAATCTGCTATGACCAGGGGATCAATATGTTTTTGAAGGCCTACCTATACCCTACATTATCAACATCTGCCAGTACCAGAGGATCATTATTTCTTATCTCTAGGGATACCTATCCCAACATTGCCGCAATCTGCTATGACCAGAGGATCAATATGTTTTTGAAGGCCTACCTATACCCTACATTATCAACATCTGCCAGTACCAGAGGATCATTATTTCTTATCTCTAGGGATACCCATCCCAACATTGCCGCAATCTGCTATGACCAGAGGATCAATATGTTTTTGAAGGCCTACCTATACCCTACATTATCAACATCTGCTAGTACCAGAGGATCTTTTTTTTAATCTCTAGGGATACCTATCCCTATATTGACGCAATCTGCTATGACCAGGGGATCAATATGTTTTTGAAGGCCTACCTATACCCTACATTATCAACATCTGCCAGTACCAGAGGATCTTTTTTTTAATCTCTAGGGATACCTATCCCTATATTGACGCAATCTGCTATGACCAGAGGATCAATATGTTTTTGAAGGCCTACCTATACCCTACATTATCAACATCTGCCAGTACCAGAGGATCTTTTTTTTAATCTCTAGGGATACCTATCCCTATATTGCCGCAATCTGCTATGACCAGGGGATCAATATGTTTTTGAAGGCCTACCTATACCCTACATTATCAACATCTGCCAGTACCAGAGGATCTTTTTTTTAATCTCTAGGGATACCTATCCCTATATTGCCGCAATCTGCTATGACCAGGGGATCAATATGTTTTTGAAGGCCTACCTATACCCTACATTATCAACATCTGCCAGTACCAGAGGATCATTATTTCTTATCTCTAGGGCTACCTATCCCTACATTGCCGAAATCTGCTATGACCAGAGGATCAATATGTTTTTGAAGGCCTACCTATACCCTACATTATCAACATCTGCCAGTACCAGAGGATCATTATTTCTTATCTCTAGGGATACCTATCCCTAAATTGCTGCAATCTGCTAAGACCAGAGGATCAATATGTTTTTGAAGGCCTACCTATACCCTACATTACCAACATCTGCCAGTACTAGAGGATCGTTATTTTTTATCTCTAGGGATACCTATCCCTACATTGCCGCAATCTGCTAAGACCAGAGGAACAATATGATTCTTTGAGGGCTACATTATACCCTACATTACAACCATCTGCTACTCTCATTGAATATTTTTTCTAGGCTTACCTAAAAGCTAAATTGTCACCATCTGCTAGTACCAGGGGAGCATAATGTTTTTGTGGGCCTGTCTATACCCTAAACTGTCGTTTATAGACAATACCTCCGGATTTATAAGTTTTTGTAGGCCTATATATATATATATATATATATATATATATATATATATATATATATATATATTCTACATTGTTTACATTGTTGCTTACAGCTAATACCCTTGGTGAATATCCTATTGTAGTTCTTTATATACACAACATTATCAACATTTCCTAGTAGCAGTTTATCGTTAATTTTTTCTCAAGGCTTACCTTTACCTTACATTGTCGCTTTCTACTAATACAGGGTTAGGATATGTTTTTTTGTAAAAATCTGTCCTAATCTCATACATTTACATTTAAATAATTTTACGCATAATTTTTATTTGTATTCCTACATTCAAGTAGTTTCACAACTTTAAAATTAAGTTTTTTGTTTTTGTAATATCTTTATTTGGATGTTTCACCTTATAACCTTCTAGTGTACTAATATCTACGTAAGAAGCATTTTCAATTTAGTGCTATTTTGTGTGTTCTTACACTGAGCTTACGTTTTGCAATATTCAAATTTTGTTTACCGCAGCTAAATCAACTGATTTTTGTTTAGAACATATTCTTGAGTAGTCTACCCATACTATACAATACTTCTGGGTGCCAATACTACTGGATGGATATATTTTTGTAATTCTGTCTATAGCCTACATTATCACCATTTGCTAGTACCAGTTTACCACTATGTTTTTTCTATAGACGTACCTGTACCCTACATTGTCGCTATTAGTTAGTACCTCAGGATCAATATGTTTTTTGAAGGCTTAACCATACCCTCTTTTGTTACCTAGTACCAATACCACTAGATCAATAAAATATTGTAGTTGTCTCTATACTTTACATTATCACTATTTCCTAGCAGCAGTTTATCATTACTTTTTTTATTGGCTTACCTATACCACACATTGTTGCCATCTGTTATTACCAGAGGATCAATTCGTTTCTTGTACCCCATCCTATACCGTACTTTGTCGCCTACTGACAATACCACTTGATTAATTTCTTTTAGTAGTTCTTTTTATACCCTACATTATCACCATCTGTTAATATCAGGGGAACAAATTGTTTCTAAGCCTTCCTTTTCTAGTAGAGTAGGTGCTAAGGTAGACGGGTTACTTGAGTCAGGGAAAACCCAAACTCTCAGGCGGTTATTGATCTCAACCCTCTATTAACCTTTTCCCCCTTGGTTGATCATTAGATCATCGATCTCAACCCTTTCCTAACCCCTTCCTCAACTGTTTTTAACCTCTTTCTTCTTAACTCCTGCCTTAACGCTTACCTTAACCGCTTCTTAATCTTGCAGAGTAAATAATTACCAACGGAGGTTTTGTTACCCGCCAAGCCATTGACTTTACTCAATTCCAAACCCTCCCTCTCTCCCTATGCAGTCCACCCCTTTCCAAACGCAGCAGAGTAAATAGTTATCCACGCAGGTCATGCAACCTTTACCCAGTCCAAACCTTATGTAACTTATCACCTATCCTACCCTTCTTAGATGCCTCTCCTCCAAACTCCTATTCAACCCTTATCCAAAGACCTTTTTTCTCTGTAAAATCGTCTTATTCACACAAAATGCATCTTTGTGTTCCATTCTCAACCCTAAACCTAATCTGATGACGTCATTTCTAAAAAACATAGTATTTTTACAGTGGATTTCTAGTCTCGGCAATGATATATGCTAAGCTCTTATCAAATCTTTAGCTTTGCTCGGATTGTTATTTATTCAGTTTAAATTGCCTTTAGGCATCCTAAAAATAAAATATGGATTAAAAGGAAGGATGGTACTAAATAGAGGTTGACACTCTCAGTGTTCAATCCAAGAGACGGGAAAGCCTAATCATTGAGACAGTATCGTCAAATCTAAAATCGTTTTTGTTATATGTGTGAATCTTGATATCTGATGTGAAAACTATATGTCTTGAGCTCATTGACAGGATCTTTCTTAAAGACTCTGGTGCTGCAACATCCATAGGAATATATTTCATTGGAAACAGTAGTGTTGAAAAATGCACATGGTGACTCGATGAACCTTAGTATCTTGAGACGTGGAAGCCTAATCATTGAGACAGAGTTGTCAAGAATAACACTTTGTTTATATTATATGTGTGAATCCTGATTAAAGGCACTTGTTGCAGTGGTTCTCTGTATTCACAGAAATTATATCTGATTGATACATCAAAAATGTACCAACCTTTGCTTAATACATAACTGAGTACATTGCGGAGTCTAGCAACTTAAAACATGACATAAATTAAATACAATTTTGGTTCATTAAGTTAAACAATTTTGGGATAGAGTTACAATAGAATTTACCCTGAGACAATTATGGAAAATTTATGCTAGCATAAAGAAAGAGTTGTTTTTTAATAGGTCTTAGACTATATTCCACCAGTTGGTTCTGCTCGACATTCATAGGCGCCCGTGGTTAAACAGGTAATGTAGGAACGATAATATGTGTTTCGTATTTAAGCTGATCATTATCAGAAGGCGAGGTGACGCAATCATAGTTATTTTGGACCCCTTAGTTTTGACAACTCGCATACATTAACTCTAATAATGTTCATCAACCCCTCCTCCTGCATTGTAAATGATCTTTAACCTTTTTCTCCACTACCATACCTAGATAGTTGTCTACGGATTCATTTCAACAGTTTTTTACTTAAACAGAACACTAAAATTAACAAACATTAACATTAAATTAAGCAAAGTTCTTGTAAATTATCGTTAACCATTTTTCTAAAATAATTTTATACAAACTCCCTCCCTTCCTATAATAATAAACATTTCAATTAAACAGAGCAATAAAAATAAAATAAAAAAATTTTAAGCAATACCATTAACCGGAGAAATTGTTTAACATACTTCCATGATAGTTCGTGTGAAGTTTGGTGTAGATCTAGAGCTCCAACCTAGAGGAAGTAAAAAATCGATGTATGTATCTTATGAAGGCCTAAACCATTGAACAGAAGTTAATCAAATTTAAAGGGATTGTTTGACATATTCCCAGGATGGTTTTTGTGAGGTTTCGTGTAGATCTAGGTAAGTATTATTAGTGAGATATTATGTAAGTATCTCATGGAGAGCTAAACTGCTGATCAGACTTCAATATAATTTGGACGGTTTGCATTCGCAATAACCTTAAACAAGGCACAAGGACAATCATTGACCATTGCTGGATTAAACATTCTTGCTTTTCTCACGGACAACATACGTTGCGTGCTCATGAGTTCGAACACCTAAAAATTTGTATGTTAGTCACCTAATGAAATAACGAAAAACATTGCCTATCCTCTAGCATTGCAGTAAATGAATCAAAATTATTTAAATGCCTTAATTAATAATTTTCCACTATACAAATATGATGTCGGGTAAGGTGTACCAGATAACGATAGTGTTTTTATAGATTTCAGTTTTATTAACAAAATATGTTTTTACCACTAGGATGTTTACAAATTGAACCCATTAGTCGCGATTAGAAACTATTTGTTGTTCACTTAGAGACAATTGAGTTGTTTTTAAACTTTTATTTGTAAGTCGTTACCCTAAATATGATTCGTGCTGCATTGTCTGATTTTACATCCTCTATATTAGACTCATACTTCACTTCAAATCTATTCACAATTTCTCTAATTCCTTTTTCTTCTGTTTCATCAAAATAGTATATACCGTTAATGAACAAATATCACCATTTTTTGAATCCTATCCTTCAATATTGTTTTTTTAATATTGTGAGTTATCCTTCATCAGGCTTTGTTTAATCTCTAATATATCTTCAAAATCAAAATGTGTTTGATAATTTGGAATTTCTTTATAATTTTTTTTTTAATATTCTCATTGTCCTTTCTCTCTAAATATAACTTTTGTTGTTTTAAAATTTTTAAATCAATTTCCAAAACATCACGATCTTTCTCTAGATGTTCATTTCACATTTTATATTGAATATTTTACGGTTCCAAACAATTTGTTATCCTTTTGTATTGTTATCCATTTCTGCTTCTCCTCGTAAAGATAAGTTTTTCTCATCTCCAACTTCTTTAATTAATGTACTTATTTCAATTTTCATTCTGTTTAACTGGAGATAATTCTATATTTAAATTTTCAATCCAGTTCATAAAACTTATTTCACTGGTCCAGACATTTTTTATCTCTTTCTTTCAATTCAATATTATTTTGCTCTTTTTGTAATTCCATATAATGCTTAGATCATTCATCTCTGTTTCTTTTTCATTTATATTAAACTTGCTTTATCAATTTCACTTCTTATCTTCAATTCCAATTCCTTAAATGAACTTGTATAGTCGGAAAATTCTTTTCCCTTTGCTTTAACTTGAGTCAATAATCTTTTTACTTTTAGTCATCTTTAGCGGTCTCCCTAAGTACTTTTATATCTTCGTAACAAATTTTGTTAAACTTTTTACATTTGACAGACTCTCATGTGAATTACACATATTTTCAATTCTTTTCACTAATGGTTTCTGGTAGATTGTTTAACTGAAGAGTCAAATCTTCAACATTATCATCTTCTTCTACATTTTTCTTTCTTTTTGTTTCTTTATTCTAATTCTTAGTTGGCATGTTATGAAGTAATTTAAATATTTTCAAATTTTCTTCTTTTTCTCTCAAAAGTTTCTTAAATCTTTCTAACTCTAGCTTACTCTGTTTTTAGTTCATGTATCAGTTTTGATGAATATGCCCTAATTAGTTTGTCGTTTATTAATTTTGCTTTGTTTCAATCATTATTTCTAACAATACTTTAATTTTTTTCTTTAAAATTTAATGTTTCAATTTCTGTTGTAAACGCATGGAAAGTCCATCCAATTTTTTAACGTTAACCCTTTTTTCAAAGTTTCTATTGTACTTATTATTTCTTCTTGTTGTTCTCTATTTTTAGACAGAGTTTCTTCTAACTGAACATTTCTCATCCCATCAAACGAGTTCTTCAATTGATCCACAAGGTTTTAATTTACTTCATTTTTGTTAATTGAAACTTTTAAATAACTTATCTTCGAATCAGATTCTTCTTGACTAATGCGTAACTTTGAAATTGTTTCTTCAATTTCATTCTATTTCTAACTGTACTCTTAGCACTTGTTCAATTTTCAGTCATTTATCCAGGTGAAAAATTGGATTTCCCCTCATTTGATTTAACACTCTCAAAAGTTTCTCGGAATGTAAATAGATTAGGCTCCTACTATATCAATATCAGTTTCTCCTGCTGCATACTGCTCTTTCTGAACCTGCTGAATGCTGCTCCTGCTGCAACTCTCTCTCTCTCTCTCTCTCTCTCTGATTACTGAATCGCTGATCACTCCCGTTTAGTCCTTGTCACAAAACCTGCAAGACTTTATGTTCAACCTTTTCAAGTTGTGCTTTTTCAATTACCGACCAACTAGTAGTATTTTTCTTTTAATAATTTATGATAATCTAATTTATTGGATTCCATACCGCTGAACAAATTACCAAGGTTATATTTTCTTGCCATTAATGTATCAATATCACTTCTCTTTTTTATAATTTTTTAAAAAATCAGTTACCAACTATTTTTTTCTTTAATTCAATATGCTTTGATTATTCTTCTATTTCTGTTTTAATTTATTAACGTTTCTTGTTAGGTTGTTTTCAAAAATTTTAATTTAGTTTCTTTTCATTTATTTTGAATATGTTTATTTTTTTGTCGTAATATCATTTTCAATACTAACTAACTTTGTTTTAGACCAATCGCTTCTTCAATTTTTAGTTTATTATTTTTCCCTTTTCTGAGGTTTTTCCTTGAGAACTAAAATTTATTTTAATTTACAGACACATAAATCTGTTGACACGTGTTAACTGCTTTACACTTTATTCAGTTAATTTTTTTTCTGATAAGTGACCCTTAATTATTCTTATTATTTTATTCTATTTTCTAATTCATTTTCATACACAAAACATCAGATACTGCATACATCTTACTTGAATGTTTTATTATTTCATCCGTAAAATACGCTTTCTATTTTTTTTTTTTTACTAGAGCTAATATATTTTTTCTAACACGCATTCTTTAAATTTTCATTTATAATTCTTTGGCTTTGTATTGGTTTTTTACAATTATTACATTAGTTATTCAATTAAATTTGATGACTAGCAGATTCCTAAATATTTGTCATTTATTTTACATATTTTATCTCACTCATAAAACTCAAATATTTTACTATCTTTCTGTTTGGCAATCAACTCATAGCAATTTTTCTTGGTTTCTTATTCATAAGTTTAAACTTTTCATTATATTATATTTTATAATGAAAACCAATTTGTAACTACTTTCTTGATTGCATGTGTCAATATACAAATAATTTTTTTTTCCAAAATACATGTTTTTTCGAATATATGTTATTTAATACTTGCAAATACTTAATTAACTTTTTGATACTATTTTTCAAATTTATTCATACAACTTATTCTATAAACTTTTAATAATGACTTGCGTAACTAATAAATGTCAAATAGTAGTTTGGTTTTAAGTTCTTTTCTGGGTGCTATCGAATTACTACTTCGCAATGCAACTACAGCGATGTTGTTTCAATGTGTTCATTTTAACAGTGTTACTGTTAATACGGTTTAACTTTATAACTTTTATCGTATGCTGCACTTTTATCTTATTTTCTTTTCTAATTGTACTTTTTTCTTATGTTTTAATCTTGTTCTTGATATTTCTACATACATTTTGTGTTTCTCAATCTTAATCATACGTAAGATGATTCTAAGGTTCAACGAATATTTACATTATTAATCACTTAAACAATAGTTTATGACTATCCGAACTTTATATTTAGTAAATTTGTTAAAACTTACTGAGACAGAACGTTTTCGATCGCTATGTGCCGATCTTCATCGGTGTCTTCTGCTAGGAGATGTTGAGTCAAGCGGTGACGGTTTTAAAGGTAGGTTTTCGATAGTATCAAATAGTATGTGTGATTTGTATTGCGTTTGTTCCTTTAATTTGTATTTTGTGTTTTTGTGTGTCTGTAAATTTCATATTGTTCTAGTGTGTTGAGATGTGGTCCTTTTTTGTTGAAGTGTAGGATTTCTAAATTATGATAAATGTCTGTGTATTTGTGTTTTGTTTCTTTTAGGGGATTATAAAATGTTGAGTTGATGTTATAATTGTGTTCTTCGACTCTTTGTTTAAAGCTGCGATCTGTTTGCTCAATGTAGAATTTGTTACATTTGTTTACATAAAGCATTATTTGCACTCGTTTAAACAAGAGTACTTCCTCATTATCTGATATATTTTATTATTTTCCCGATGTTTCTGATCTATTTTTCATTGACGTTTTAATTTATTTCTTAATAATTCCATAACTGTTATTTTTTTCATTAAACTCAAACTTATGATTATTTAAATAATTTAAACAGATTTTTATTATAACAGCATCGTTCCTACATACTATCTACATTTTGTTAACGTCTCAAAATCTTTGACAGCTTTGAATATTTTGAGATAACTCATCTAGGCATACAAATTTTGCTGTCCTCTGACGTCTATTTTACATTTAACAAACATTTCTTAAGGTTCTAAATTTCAAATATATAATTAAATTGCCTTTAGGTGATGCATAATCTTCAGCAACTTAGAAATATCTTTCTGGCAAGTGTCTCATTAGCTCTTTACTATTACTGCTTTGAAACAATTCTATTTTTTTAAAATAAATTTTTAACGAATATTAATTATTAAAACTTTTTTGCTTAAGATTCTGTATCATTACAGCTAGTTTTTGTAATTGATCTTTGAATTACTTTTCTGTAAAGTTTTATTAGCTTCCTTTTCAAATTATCTTCTCAAAATTTGTTTCAAGATTATGAATGTCCACATTAAAATTTTGTTTTAGGATTCTCAAGCTGTTGAAGCTCAGATAATTTATCTGTTATTTTTACATATATTTCTTGAGGCTTTTATTACTTACTTCAAATACACAGTCAAATGTCTCTCTGATTATCTTAAACACAGAATAACAATTTGTTTATTAGCAACAAGTATATCATTTTTTAATTTCCTTTGCGTGGCTAATATTAATTCATTCTTTATTAAGATGAAAATCACTTTCTAGTTTCAATTTTCTACATTTTTATTGTTTTTATATAGCTTCATTTCTAATACTCATTAATTTCAAATTAATTTTTCTGATTAGTTTCATATTCTTCTTAAATTTATAATATTTTTGTCATTAATAATATCACTGAATAATTTTACTACGTTTTCCTTAGATATTTCCAAAGGTAAAAATCTATAACACTAGGAGATTTTATCTTTCTTCTATCTTCTGAATATATTCCCCTTCAACACTAATTATATCTCCATTGATTTTTAACTACTATTGGTATAAGGAACTTGAATTTATGGTTTGCTTCGACAGCATTTTCTATTCATTTTACGGTCTAATATGAAAATAATTTTCGATATGTCGTATTAACAGTTCATTTACTTGATCTTGGTTTATTCCTCTATAATTAAAAAAAATTTCCTCTTGAAATTGTTCACCTCATATCTCTAAGTCATATCGCTTATTATTATTTATTCTATTGCTTATAAGTAGAGCTTTTTTATTTTAATTACACATTCCGCTGCGTCTACATTTCCTCATTTTCACATTAACTTTCATTTACATTTTCATTAATATTCTCATTTATTACTCAGTTACTTTTCATAGACTACTCTTTCTACTTTAATTTTCCACACTTCTTCAAATCTACCTTATTTGGTTCTTATTGTTGACAACAAAATTAATTATTGCTTCAAAGCATCGGTTATGTGACATTTTTTAAATAGCTCAGGTATTAGTAAAAATTTCACGAGATAGATCTTTCTTTCTTTAAAAGTATGTCCAAATGTTTCATAATCAGATAACATTTAATAAAACAATTCTCTAAATACTTGAGTAAAATCAATTAACTGGATATTATAGTTATTGTTCTAAAATATCCTTCATCTAAGATACAGTTGATTACATTTTCAATAATGTTCAATAATTGTTATTCTTTAACTTTCATTAAATTTATCCGTTATTATATCTCAAATAATAATTAACAATTTTTTTAAAACAAAATATAATTCATTCTATTTTTTCTACAACCATAAATACAATACTGTTTACAATTATCTAATCACTGTCTGTATACATTAATTTTTTTAATAAAAAGTTGTTAGCAATATTTTAACCTTCCATTGTTTATGGTAAACATCTAACCCAATAATTTACTTATTTTATATAAATCTGTTCAAAATATTTTTTTCGAATTCCGTAAGTCACATGCTAAACATTTTACTTTAATGCTTTCTTTCTTTATCAACTATTTTCCATATTTTTTTGTTTACTTTTGTAATTTAACTAACCATACGACATATATATTTTATTTAACGTTAATTTATCCATTATCATTTCATACTTAATATTTCCAATGACTAATATATATCGTTCTGCATAATAATTAAAATAGTTTTAACGTCATTTACATTTTCATACTTGACTTATGAAAATCACTATAACTATTTTCTATTATATGAAATGGTAGACTAAACTATTCACTATAAAAAACAATTTCAATTTTTTTACATTTTTTTTTAATTCTCAGGTTTTTTATTCTACCTTTACTTTATACTTTTACTATTAACTCTTTAAATCACATTTACAATATATCTCTTTTTCATTTATTCCTTAGCAAGTTACATTTGTCTTATAATTTTAACATTTTCAAAATTATCAATTTTCTTTCACTCTCAACAAATACTTTATCACTTAACATTTCAACAACATTTATACATCTTTGTTCCTTGAATCACAATTATTTTAACAATTAAACTTTCTCTTTAACCCAATTACAACATTACATACAGCTGTTATCATTTCCACAACTTTTAATATACATTTACTCTTTTACAACTGACTGTTAACATTTTCAAAAAATCATTATTAATATGCATTTAATCTTTAATCTCACTTTTATTTAATATTTTACTTTTCAATACTAAATACTACTCATACAAATCTAAATTTCATTTCTTTTTCTATTTTAATTCAGCATTCAAATTTTACATACAAAACTTAATCTTAAAAATTGTTTTTTAAATTTTTTTACTAAACGTTTACTTTTTTTATATAATATCTTTATCTCTTTTTCTCAACATTTAAACATTTAGTTGACTTCCATGTCAACATTTCTTTCTCAACACTTTAATTTTACATATTCCATTATATGTAATTTCAACATAAAGTTGACCTATATGTCAACACTACTTATTCAACTCTTTACATTTTTTTCTTTTAATCTGAAACACAATATTATTTATTACAAGAACCAACTTCTCTACTTACAAAAATACTTTTATTTTCGGTTCTTCTTTCTTCATTCTTCTTTCTTCTCTTTCCCCATTCTAGCTTTTTTTCTTTCTTCCTACATTTTGCAGCAGTTGATTTGTTGAGATTATCCTTTAGGCGTCCCTGCAGGCGTTACTCAATCCACAAATCTGCAACTAACTACCCCACACCTGACACAAAATATGTCGTGGCCGAGTGGTTTGTTTGGTTGTTGATTGGATAGATGTCGCGAGGTGAGTTCTTGTAAGAAGATAAAAGCCGAATTGAATGGAAGCCTTTATTGCACTTTTACACATTTGACTTCTACACTGAAACACTTACTATGTAATCTTACTTATTACAAAATACAACCATAGTCGAACAGTTATTCGGACAGAGAAACGTGCTCCCTTCTTCAGAGCAACATGCTCCCTGACCAGTTTTACATACGTATTATGCAATTCTACGTGTTACATAATACAACCATAGGCGAACAGTTACTCGGACAGAGTAACGTGTTCCCTTCTTCAGAGCAATGTGCTCCCTGACCAGTCTTACACACGTATTATGCAATTCTACGTATTACATAATACAACCATAGGCGAACAGTTACTCGGGCAGAGTAACGTTTTCCCTTCTTCAGAGCAATGTGCTCCCTGACCAGTCTTACACACGTATTATGCAATTCTACGTGTTACATAATACAACCATAGGCGAACAGTTACTCGGACAGAGTAACGTGTTCCCTTCTTCAGAGCAATGTGCTCCCTGACCAGTCTTACACACGTATTATGCAATTCTACGTGTTACATAATACAACCATAGGCGAACAATTACTCGGACAGAATAACGTGCTCCCTTCTTCAGAGCAACATGCTCCCTGACCAGTCTTACACACGTATTATGCAATTCTACGTGTTACATAATACAACCATAGGCGAACAGTTGCTCGGACAGAGTAACGTGTTCCCTTCTTCAGAGCAACGTGCTCCCTGACCAGTCTTACACACGTATTATGCAATTCTACGTGTTACATAATACAACCATAGGCGAATAGTTACTCGGACAGAATAACGTGCTCCCTTCTTCAGAGCAACATACTCCCTGACCAGTCTTACACACGTATTATGCAATTCTACGTGTTACATAATACAACCATAGACGAACAGTTACTCGGACAGAGTAACGTGTTCCCTTCTTCAGAGCAACATGCTCCCTGACCAGTCTTACACACGTATTATGCAATTCTACGTGTTACATAATACAGCCCATAGGTGAGCATTTACTCGGACAGAGTAACGTGCTCCCTTCTTCAGAGCAACATGCTCCCTGACCAGTCATACACACGTCTTATGCAATTCTACGTGTTACATAATACAGCCCATAGGTGAGCATTTACTCGGACAGAGTAACATGCTCCCTCCTTCAGAGCAATATGCTCCCTTCTTCAGAGCAACATGCTCCCTGACCAGTCTTACACACGTATTTTGCAATTCTACGTGTTACATAATACAACCATAGGCGAACAGTTACTCGGACAGAATAACGTGTTCCCTTCTTCAGAGCAACATGCTCCCTGACCAGTCTTACATACGTATTATGCAATTCTACGTGTTACATAATACAACCATAGGCGAACAGTTACTCGGTCAGAGTAACGTGTTCCCTTCTTCAGAGCAACATGCTCACTGACCAGTCTTACACACGTATTATGCAATTCTACGTGTTACATAATACAACCATAGGCGAACAGTTACTCGGACAGAGTAACGTGTTCCCTTCTTCAGAGCAACATGCTCCCTGACCAGTCTTACACACGTATTATGCAATTCTACGTGTTACATAATACAGCCCATAGGTGAGCATTTACTCGGACAGAGTAACGTGCTCCCTTCTTCAGAGCAACATGCTCCCTGACCAGTCATACACACGTCTTATGCAATTCTACGTGTTACATAATACAGCCCATAGGTGAGCATTTACTCGGACAGAGTAACATGCTCCCTCCTTCAGAGCAATATGCTCCCTTCTTCAGAGCAACATGCTCCCTGACCAGTCTTACAAACGTATTTTGCAATTCTACGTGTTACATAATACAACCATAGGCGAATAGTTACTCGGACAGAGTAACGTGCTCACTTCTTCAGAGTAACATGCTCCCTGACCAGTCTCACACACGTATTATGCAATTCTACGTGTTACATAATACAACCATAAGCGAACAGTTACTCGGACAGAGTAACGTGCTCCCTTCTTCAGAGCAACATGTTCCCTGACCAGTCTTACGTATTATAAATACAACTATAGGTGAGCATTTACTCGGACAGAGTAAGATTGGTCAGATCAACATGCTCCCTGAAGGGTTCGAGGTGCAACACACATTTCTCGATCAATCTACTGAGATTGGTAATGGGTGATTGTGTCCCTGTGGTTTTATAGTAGACAGACATTCCTTGAATTATTTGCAGAACATTCTCTGTTATCTGGATTCATAATGGGTTTCTATAATATTTTAATTGTTTTATCTTAATTACTAGCAATTTACTTATTGCGTCTTTGAATTTAAAAGGTTATTATGACATATTTAAAAATATAGAGTGTTACAAAAGGCAGGTAACAATTGGGGCACAACAGCTGCACTATTACCGACAACCGAAGTGAGGGTGAGGGTCGGGATAGACCATAGATAAAACAGTCCTATAGTGTAAAACAGATTTACACTAAGGGCTGTATTCTCTACATACAAATTTCATCTTAGTTATAGTGAATAGTTTTGCGTCAGTATACAAGTATTACACTATAATTTTAAAGTCACGTGGGACTCTTTTTGCGTGACTTTAAAATTGGAGTGTAATATTTGTTAACCATCACACAGCATCCTCTATTAGCATCGAACGTGGATCGATTCTAATAGGGAATGTTCTTGTACCCACCATCCAACACTCGCATACAACTACTAACGTCGTAGCTCAGTTAGCTAGCCTTCCAGACACGAACCTAAACTTTCACAGTTCTATCCCAAACCATACAACTTTATTTTTCTCAAGCATTAATCAACATCATTATTTCTACCAGAACAAGAAGGCCCTTGATGTCCTTCACCTACATTACATGGTCATCAATTACCTATCACAGTCCGTTGGCCGGGCTTAGAGAGAGGGGTTACTAATACGGCTTTCTCATTAGGGGGATAAAGTGTATATATGATTTTTTGTCAAGTACTTTTCATTTGTGTTGTAGTTCACGCTGCTGTATTCAAGATAATTTTATTTATAACAAAATTATTTTTCAAAAATATTTACTTCTAACTTTTATAATGTTTTACTTGAATAACGTAGTACTCCAAACAATTGTGTTATGATGACAATAGAGTTGTGCTGCAGTATTGATATATGGTTTTAGAAATATATAACATATGGTTTTGCTTCTCTAAAAACAAGCGTAAAATTAATATTGTTCCTTGTACAAAGAACTGTAATTGTTTGTAACAGTTTCTACAACCTGTTATGGAAATTTTTACGGTTAAACCCATTAATCAGAGATCGATGTTAGACTTTTTTTTATTAAATTATTTTGATCACTTGACATAAAGATTTATATCAATAAAATCTCGAGTGAATTTACTCATTTCAAATAACCTTCCGCTTGCATTACTCACTGTCCCACTTAAATGTCACAACTCCTACTCACAAGGAAAAACACAGAAATAACTCACACATCCTACACTTGTCATATTCTTAGGGAGGGAATTGGTTAGACACCTTTCTTTGGCGGTTGTAGATGACAGGTCTACTTCAGGTGCTCAATCTTGCACACATTTATCGTAATTCCTGGTTATAGTTATACAAAAAATGCAATCAAATACAGTCCAAATTCAATTTCCGAGATTTTTTTAATTTCAATAAATTTCTTTAAAATTATTTCTAAAAATAAGTTGTTATACACAAATTTCTTAAAATTTGAAAGAAATTATTACGATAAATTTTTTTTTTATTTAACATTTACAAGTACGTATAAGGGTAAAAGCTTCCGTTTTCGTCTATAGGGAATAGGTCTGTTTCAAAAATATAAATACGCGCACATGTTTCTCATGTCTTTGAGGATGGTCTCTTGGTACCGGAAATGTACATCAGGTTTGAATTAAAATATTTTTCGTTAGAGGTTTTTAATTATTATTTATTAGAAGAACATCACTGGTAATGAAAAGGCTGATCAACTAGCCAAGTAGGGAACAAGCCTCTCTCAGCCCGAGCATCTGAGTTCCCTACAGTCCTCCAGGTCCCTAATAAAGACGTCCACCAAAAAATGAAAAATCACTTTCGATTAAGGGAACTCTCAGCAGGAAGATGAGGTGGGGAAGTCTTGTAACGGGGAGACCAATTGACCACAACTTACCCCGAGCTGTTAGCGTTGCAGCTTTTAGATTGAAGACTGGTCATGATTACCTTGCTGCGCACCTCCACCGCATTCATGTGCTACGTGAACATATGAATGCCGAACACCTTAATGATTGCACAGCCCTGGACTGGGCCCAGGAATACAACAGTCCCATCTTCAAGGAGGCTCATCTCTACTGGTCAACGCGTTGCCAAATGGCTTAACAGCTAAAGGTGGGCGTTATGTAGTAAATAAGTAGTAAGTTATTATCATAGCAAGTAAGTAAGTATAGTCTTCACCTATACTTTGAACGGTAGGACGACAAAAAAATTCTGTTTTAGTGCACCTGGAGTCAGTCTCGTGATTCAAAATGTCTGTGTATTTTACTGAAAGGACATTTCATTCCATAGTATTTTAGCTGCTGTTCTTGTTATTTACGTTTTAATTTCGCAATGCCACCATAACACATCCTACGACCAAAGTGTTACGAGGTATTAAGACAAGAATATGCATTTAACCTTAGAGCTTGAGAATATTACAAACAGGTCGGTCCGATTTACCTGTTTGAGTTATTGGTGTGACAGATATTACGTGACATTATGACGAAAAATTGCTTTTAACCTCAGAGCTCGTGAATATTACAAACGGGAAGATAGGATTTATCGTAAGTTCCTGTTTGCGTGATTGGCATGACGGTGTCACGTCATATTATTATGAAACATACATTTAACGTTAGATCTTGCGGATATTACAAACGGAACAGTCAGATTTACCGTAAGTTCTTGTTTGCGTGAGTGGCGTGCTGGTGTTGCGTAATATTATTGGGAAACAACACATTTAACGTTAATGTATACAGGTCTACCGTTAATTGTTGTGTGCCATATTATGTTGTGGCCGGTATTATGTCATATTAGTATGGAGCAATACATTTAACGTTAGAGCTTGTGAATATTACAAACGGGACGGTGACATTTACCGTTAGATGCTGTTTGCGTGTTGGTGTGACCTGTATTGTGTTATATTAGTATGGAGCAATACATTTAAAGTTAGAGATTGTGAATATTACAAACGGGACGGTAACATTTACCGTTAGATGCTGTTTGCGTGTTGGTGTGACCTGTATTGTGTTATATTAGTATGGAGCAATACATTTAAAGTTAGAGTTTGTGAATATTACAAACGGGACGGTAACATTTACCGTTAGATGTTGATTGCGTGATTGGTGTGACCTGTATTATGTCATATTAGTATGGAGCAATACATTTCAAGTTAGAGTTTGTGAATATTACAAACGGGACGGTAACATTTACCGTTAGATGTTGATTGCGTGATTGGTGTGACCTGTATTATGTCATATTAGTATGGAGCAATACATTTCAAGTTAGAGCTTGTGAATATTACAAACGGGACGGTAGACGGTAACATTTACCGTTAGATGTTGATTGCGTGATTGGTGAGACCTGTATTATGTCATATTAGTATGGAGCAATACATTTCAAGTTAGAGCTTGTGAATATTACAAACGGGACGGTAACATTTACCGTTAGATGTTGATTGCGTGATTGGTGTGACCTGTATTATGTCATATTAGTATGGAGCAATACATTTCAAGTTAGAGCTTGTGAATATTACAAACGGGACGGTAACATTTACCGTTAGATGTTGATTGCGTGATTGGTGTGACCTGTATTATGTCATATTAGTATGGAGCAATACATTTCAAGTTAGAGCTTGTGAATATTACAAACGGGACGGTAGACGGTAACATTTACCGTTAGATGTTGATTGCGTGATTGGTGAGACCTGTATTATGTCATATTAGTATGGAGCAATACATTTCAAGTTAGAGCTTGTGAATATTACAAACGGGACGGTAAAATTTACCGTTAGATGTTGATTGCATGATTAGTGTGACCTGTATTATGTCATATTAGGATGAAACAATGCGTTTAACTTTAAATCTTTGGAATATTACAAACGGGATGTCAGATTTACGGTATGTTACTGTGTGCGTGATTGGCGATGATTGGTGGTATGTCACATTATTATAAAAGAATATATTAATCGTTAGAGCTTGTGAATATTACAAACGGGACGGTAACATTTACTGATAGTTGCTGTTTGCGTGATATGCGTGACCGATGATATGTCATACTAGCGCCCCCGTCGCGGCTTAGTCCGCGCAAGTTCAAAGTTTTCACACGTTATATAAACATAACAAAGTTCTATTTATTTGTTAATTGATTCAATGAAATAGAAAAAAGTAATTTATTAAAACAAAATCATTTAAATCTGTTGACAAAAATCTGTGAATAAGATATTATGTTATTAATCATTAATCTTTATCCTATGAAATTTAATAATTTCCTTTTAATATTTGAAATATATCTAAGAAAATCCAAATATGAGATAATGTGTTTTAAATGAATTTATTATTATAATAATGATTATTCAAGTACTTATTTCTTTTATTACAAAATGGACGAAAATATCCACTAAACTTGGTGGTAATTTTATTTTTAATTTTTTCTGTTGCTTTGACAATCTCAAAACCTCTTTATATACAACATTGGTGGCTCTTCTATTCTGGAGCAAGAATCACTAAACTACTGAAAGAAACTACTATAGAACATGCAACATAAAATTGTCCATGTGAGAAAAAGTCATTTCTCAAATCGATTCTAGCTATTTTAAGACTGCCTTTGTGATTGGTTAATTGTCATAGTAAAGGAAACTTTAACTGGAGATAACATTTTTTTAAATTAGGAACGATAATCTGATGAATCTAGTGTTATAAAAATAATCTTGAGAATTTACTCGTTCATTGATTATATTTTCTTCATTTAGTTTTGACTTTTAATTTCTACTTATTCTAAAATTTTTAATCACCTTCCTTTATTGTCATAATGTAATATATAGTTTTCACTGATACTTTGAATATCTCAAGACCTCTATATTACAACATTATTGGTTCTTCCATTTGGAACAGGAATTCTAAACTACTGGAAGAGCTTACTGTCCATCTGCTACTAAAATTGTCCATCTGAGAAATAGTCATCTCGCAAATTAATTCCAGCTAATTAATAACAGCCAATGAAAGTCATGGTAACTTTAGCTAAGCTTAATTTAGTATTTATGAACATAATAGCTAACCCTACATGCCTTATCCTGTTATACTTATAAATGTTCAATTCATTCAAAAATTAAAAGTGAAATTTTTTTAAAAAATGCATAGTTTAATGTTTTTTGTAATGTACTACAGTGCATAATTTGTTTTAGACCATATCTAGCAATATGCCTATGATTAATGAAAAACAACTATAGCCACCGCTCAATATACATTATTACTCAATAAATCTAAAGCACTATTTCTAAAACTTAAGCGGAAATAATAACCTAATTCGTATCTTTCTCAAAAAAAAACAATTAAGTCTAATTATATATCTATTACATTGAAATAATACGGTAACACACAGTTTATAATCCATATTTATAATTTTAGAATAATTTAGTAAGATTTATGTATAAATTAATATATTTATTAACCTATAAATTGAAGAGGTTTTTAATTCAATAGTATTTCTACTTAATGTACTTTATTGTACAGTAAATAAGTAATATAACGTATGCACTAAAACAGCTGCTAACTAACCCAATCCACATATAAAAATTGTTGTATGAAATCTATTTACACCTGATGATTTAAGTATCAGCTGTACGTCATAGCATGATTACCGCCTGCTATTGATTATTAGTTGCATCTACATTAATTATTATTAATTTCAATATAAGTAACTGAATGCTCGGTCACAAAAGAAGGTGGTCGCCTTTTTATTGTATTCTTTTGTTTTTCTGAAGAAAAAAGCAACTTACGCACTCCTAATCGTGATACAAATAAGGCAGAAACCTCCCAAGAGTGTGTTTAATAATTTCCCAAAGTTTCATGTCCATCGTATGAACAGTTTACATTACACAACCAGGTAGATTGTGAACTCTGGGTATTTCTTAAGACCGATTTCCACACGGCTTTTTTCTACCCCATAAAATTGAAATTTTGTCAGATCCTTTCTTAGTGCTGCCCTGCGTAGAATAACTGTGGTCCCCTATAAACTTCAAGTGTGTATCATAATTAGTTTCGGCTCATCAGTCAACCAGTCAGGACTTCAATTTATATAGAGAGAGATTAGGACGAAGCAAAGCATTTAACCTTAGACCTTGTGAATATTACAAACGGCGACAGTTACCGTTAGTTGCTGTTTGTAAAAAGGGAATCTAAGATTACAGATAAGTTCCTTTTCCGTTATTTAACGTATTTAACGATAGTTCCTTTTAGGGTGATTGGTATGACAGCTTTACGGCATTAGTATGAAACAGTGCGTTCAAAATAAAAGCTTCTGAATATTCCAAACGGGACGGTTAGATTTACCGAAATTTCCTGTATACGGGATAAGCGTGACGGTAATACGACCTATTGGTATGAAACAATGCATTCAAAATAAAAGCTTCGGAATATTCCAAACGGGACGGTTAGATTTAACGAAATTTCCTGTTTACGGGATTAGCGTGACTGTACTACGACCTATTAGTATAAAACAGTGCTATCAAAATAAAAGCTTCCGAATATTCCAAACGGGACGTTTAGATTTAACGAAATTCCCTGCTTACAGGATTAGCGTAGCGGGACTACAACCTATTAGTATGACACAATATATAAAAATAAAAGCTTCTGAATATTCCAAACGGGACGGTTAGATTTAACGAAATTTCCTGTTTACGGGATTAGCGTAACTGTACTACGACCTATTAGTATAAAACAATGCTATCAAAATAAAAGCTTCCGTAGATTCCAAACGGTACGGTTAGATTTAACGAAATATCCTGTTTACGGGATTAGCGTGACGGTACTACCACCTATTAGTATGAAACAATGCATTCAAAATAAAAGCTTCCGAATATTCCAAACGAGACGGTTAGAATAAACGAAATTTCCTGTTTACGGGATTAGCGTGACGGTACTACGACCTATTGGTATGAAACAATGCATTCAAAATAAAAGCTTCCGAATATTCCAAACGGGACGGTTAGATTTAACGAAATTTCCTGTTTATGGGACTAGCGTAACTGTACTACGACCTATTAGTATAAAACAATGCTATCAAAATAAAAGCTTCCGAAGATTCCAAACGGGGCGGTTAGATTTAACGAAATATCCTGTTTACGGGATTAGCGTGACGGTACTACGACCTATTAGTATGAAACAATGTATTCAAAATAAAAGCTTCTGAATATTCGTAACAGGACGGTTTAGATTTAAAGAAATTTCCTGTTTACGGGATTAGCGTGACGGTACTACGACCTATTGGTATGAAACAATGCATTCAAAATAAAAGCTTCCGAATATTCCAAACGGGACGGTTAGATTTAACGAAATTTCCTGTTTACGGGATTAGCGTGACTGTACTACGACCTATTACTATAAAACAATGCTATCAAAATAAAAGCTTCCGAATATTCCAAACGGGACGGTTAGATTTAACGAAATTTCCTGTTTATGGGACTAGCGTAACTGTACTACGACCTATTAGTATAAAACAATGCTATCAAAATAAAAGCTTCCGAAGATTCCAAACGGGACGGTTAGATTTAACGAAATATCCTGTTTACGGGATTAGCGTGACGGTACTACGACCTATTAGTATGAAACAATGTATTCAAAATAAAAGCTTCTGAATATTCGTAACAGGACGGTTTAGATTTAAAGAAATTTCCTGTTTACGGGATTAGCGTGACGGTACTACGACCTATTAGTACGAAACAAAGCATTCAAAATAAAAATTTTGAATATTACAAAGGGGAGGTTTGGATTTAACTCAATTTCGTGTTTACGGGATTAGCGTGAAGGTACTACGACCTTTTAGTATGAAATAATGCATTCAAAATAAATGCTTCTAAATATTATAGGAAGAACGGTTAGACTTAACGAAATTTTCTGTTTACGGGATTAGCGTGGCGGTACTATAACCTATTAGTATGAAACAATGCATAAAAAAATGCTTAGGAATATTCCAAACGGGAAGTTTAGATTTAACGCAATTTCGTGTTTACGGGATTAGCGTGAAGGTACTACGACCTTTTAGTATGAAATAATGCATTCAAAATAAATGCTTCTAAATATTATAGGAAGAACGGTTAGATTTAACGAAATTTTCTGTTTACGGGATTAGCGTGGCGGTACTATAACCTATTAGTATGAAACAATGCATAAAAAATTGCTTAGGAATATTCCAAACGGGAGGTTTAGATTTAACGCAATTTCCTGTTTACGGGATTAGCGTGATTGTAGTACGACTTATTAGTATGAAACAAAGCATTGAAAATAAAAGTTTCTGAATATTCCAAACGGTGTGGTTAGATTTACCGAAATTTCCATTTTACGGGATTGGCCTAACGGTACTACGACCTTTTACTATGAAACAATGCATTCAAAATAAAAGCATATGAATATTCCAGAAAGAACGATCCTGCTTACGGGACTAGCGTGACGGTACTACAATCTATTAGTATGAAACAAAGCATATAAAATAAAAGCTTCTGAATATTCCAAACGGGAGGTTTAGATTTAACGAAATTTCCTGCTTGCGGGATTAGCGTGACTGTACTAGGACTCATTAGTACGTAACAATGCATTCAAATTAGAAGCTTCTGAATATTCCAAACGAAACGGTTATAATTAACGAAATGTCCTGTTTACGGGAAAAGCGTGAAGTTACTACGACCTTTTAGTATGAAATAATGCATTCAAAATAAAAGCTTCTGAATATTATAGAGAGAACGGTTAGATTTACCGAAATTTCCTGTTTACGGGATTAGCGTGACGGTACTACGACCTATTAGTATGAAACGATGCATTCAAAACAAAAGCTTCTGAATATTCCAAACTGGACGGATAGATTTACCATACTTTCCTGTTTAAATATTTGGGGTGATAAATATTAACCTTAGAACGCATTTAACCTTAGATATTGTGAATAATACAAACAATCTCACGGAGGACTTGATTTACCGTAATTCCCTGTTTGCGTGATTTGCTTCATTGGTATTATTTTAGTATGACACAATGCATTTAACCTTGAAGCTTGTGATATTACAAACGGTCTTTTAGACTTACTTTAAATTCCTGTTTGCGTAATCGTTATGTCTTATTACGTTGAAACAATTCATTTAATATTAAAGCTTGTAAATACTACAAACGGTACTTTCAGATTTACCGTAACTTCCTGTTTGCGTGATTGCCAATAAGAATAGCTAATGTTTCTAATCAAAGCTTCATTGAATGATAAGTTCTTTAAAACTACTATTATAATTATTTATATTCTCTATGTACAATTAAATGCTAATATCACTACAATGGATGTTCCGGGTTGTGTCCACCAATTAATATGTAGTGCCCAGCTTTGATTACCAGAGCTGGAACCCGAACACCGTAAAGGCCCACAATTGATTATGTTAATCAATGAGGCCAAGTAACATACTGATCTGCTATAATATCTGAAATGTATTTTGTAATATTATAGTTGATTATATATTTCTATAAAGTGATACTTAGTAGGCTACTAATAACTATATCACACATCATTGAGATTACAAAATTTAATTGTATCTAACGATGAAAAAAATTCTCAGAAACACGGAGAAATATGTAACTGTGACGCCACAAAAATTGAAAAAAATTGAAACAATACACACAAAAACTTACTTTATAAAATACGTAAATCGTTTTAAATTTTGTTATACTACATTGATATGTAGCTACAATGTGTCGTTGATGTTTTGATTTTAAAAGATAATAAATTTTACAAACACTAGCTAACAAGTAGATGTGAAGTAAGTCTTTAACTTTGTGTGCTGCAATGTTCTCTAATATTTAGGTAATTCAATGGCTAACTGGTTAGCTTACGTACATACATTTTGTTTTAATAAACAAATTTTAAACTGATATAGATATATTGTAACGCAGTGTAACCTTCATATCTATTCAACCTATACATTCATCTTGAGTAATAATCACTGTATTTTAAAATGTGATTTTCAAAGTAGTTTCGAAGTTTTAAATTTCAAAGTATTTAATTTTTGGGAAGTCAAGTTTCATTATTTTTTCGTGTTTCTGAGGAATTTATTCGCCTCTAGGTCAATTATTTTGCTTAAGCTTATCAGAAACGGTTGGCCAGAGGAGATCAAGAAGGGAGAAAAAGATTGAATACAAATTATTAATAAAAAAATTAGGGAAACCCTCTTTTGGCAAAGTAAATGTAATAACATAAATCAACTACTCTAAAGAAACAGAGGTACGCAGAACTTTGAAAAATTTGTGACAAGGCAAGATACTTATGGACGGGTAATGATTTATATGGACGGATAGATAAAATATTACTCACAGTTGATACATAAAGAGAGAAAAAAATTTACGGTTTACCCTCATATTAAAAATGGAAAGGAGAGTATATGGAAAGAAATAAAAGAGAATTAAATAACAAATGTAAAACAGATGAAAAATAACAAAACAGCTGGTCAAGGGGACTTACCGGCGGAATCGATAAAATTCGCCTCTGTTTTTTTAAATACAAGAATTGAAGGAAATAACAAGTGAATGATAAATGCACTGCATAAACCTTATGTACAGAAAGGGAGAGAAAAATATTCTAATAGCTACAGTGTAATATGCGCGTCACCTTCTGTAGGTAGGTTGTACTGGAGTCGTAAAAGAAAAAGAGAAACAGCTGTAAATTTCCAAAGAACAGAATGGTTCATACTAGGCGCTCGTTCAAAAACAATGCAGTTTCCATAAAATCTTTGTTACTATGACAATATTCTCATCCCCATCTTCATATAAAAATACTGAAAGTAAGTTCAATGTAAGCTGAATGTATTATGTAAGCTCTTCATATTTCTTAAGAGTTTGAGTGGGTACAGTGTAAGGATGAACTAGGATTTCTATACCTCTTTCAGCTTCCCCTCAATCCCCACCCTCATCTTCATATAAGAATCTTGAATCTATTATATCCTGTGAGTTCTTTTTATTTCTATAGAGAGTGAGCAGGTACACTGGAAGAATGAATTAGAAAAGCTATAACCCTTCCAGCTTATCCTTAATCCTCACCCTCATCCTCTTATAAGAATCCTGAATCTATTATATCCTGTCAGCTCTATATATTTATAAAGAGAGTGAGCTGGTACACTAGAAGAATTAACTTGAAAAGCTACAACTCGTTCAGCTTCTCCCTCAATCCTAACCTTCATTTTTATATAGGAATCCTGATTCGAATATATCCTGTGAAATTCTTATATTTCTAAAGAGAGTGGGTTGGTACACTGCAAGAATAAGCTTGAAAAGCTATAACACTTTCAGCTTCTTTTCAATTATCACCCTCATCTTCATATAATAATTCCGAATCTAATGTATCCTCTGAGCTCTTTATATTTCTATACAGAGTGAGCTGTACACTAGAAGAATGAAATAAAGAAGCTATAACACTTTCCGCTTCTTCACAATCCTCACCTTCATGTTCATATAAGAATTCTGAATTTAATATATCTTGTGTTCTCTTTATATTTCTAAAGAGTGTGAGCTTTTAGAATGAACTTGAAAAGCAATAACACTTTCAGCTTCTCTTCAATCCTCACCCGTTCCGTCATATAAGAATCCTAAATCTAATATATCCTGTGTGCTCTTTCCATTTCTAATGAGAGGGAGCTGGTACACTGGAAGAGTGAACTAGAAATGATATAACTCTTTCAGCTTCTCCTCAATCCTCACCCTCATCTTTATATAGGAATCCTGATTCGAATATATCCTGTGAACTACTTATATTTGTAAGGAGAAAGAGCTGGTACACTAGAGGAATGAACTTGAGAAGCTATACCTGTTTCAGCTTCTCTTCAATCTTATCCCTCGTCTTCATATTAGAATCCTGAATCTAATATATCCTGTGAGCTCTTTATAGTTCGAAAGAGAGTGAGCTGGTACACTGGAATAATAAACTTGAAATGCTATAACTCTTTCAGCTTCTCCTTAATCATCACCCTCATCTTCATATAAGAATTCTGAATCTAATATATCCTGTGAACTCCTTATGTTTATAAAGAGAAAGAGCTGATACACTAGAAGAATGAACTTGAAAATCTATAACTCTTTCAGCTCCTCCTCAATTTTCACCCTCATCCTTGTATAAGAATCCTGATTCGAATATATTCTGTGAACACCTTATATTTATAAAGAGAAAGAGCTGGTACACTGGAGGAATGAACTTGAGAGGCTATAACTCTCGCAACTTTTCCTCTATCCTCACCCTCATCTTCATATAGGTATCCTGAATCTAATATGTCCTGTAAACTCCTTATATTTAAAAAGCGAGTAAGCTGGTACACTGGAAGAAAGAACTTGAAAAGCTATAACTCTTTCAGCTTCTTCTCAATCCTCACCCTCATCCTCAGAAAAGAATCCTAAATCCAAGGGCCTAGACTGGCTGATATATATATATATATATATATATATATATGTAGGGAATATATACATATATTCTATACATATATATATTCTTGTATTCTATGTCCCTTGGAATAAGGGGAGATTTTGAACACTTTTATCGGTAGAAGTCATATTTTATGCTTTTTAGGCACTAAAAACTACTTAATTGTTGGGTCGTTGGAAAAGCTGCTTTGCTAAAACTCGGGTCTACTTTGCAAAACAGCTTTCGAACGATAAGGGAAGTATTTTATTGCTACAAAATACATTTTGTAAAAATTAGACAATTTAGTAAAGTAATCATTCACAATCAATAAATTTTACTAAAAAACAAACTCAACGTTTACTCAACGAAAAGAATAATGGAATATAAAAATACCACTCCTACTTTATGGAAGCTGTAATTATCGCTTAATACTGTTTGAGGGGACATGTGGCCAATGTGTTCTCGACTGGCTTCGCCCCTGCCTGAATCTATTATATCCTGTGTGTTCCTTTTATTTCTAAAGAGAGTGAGTTCATACAGTGGATGAACTTGAAAAGTTATAATTCTTTCAGCTTTTCCTCAACCATCACCCTCATCTTTCAAACATAACGAAACTTACAAAACATATTACAAAACAATCCAAGTAGTTTGATTATTTTACTGTTTTTGAAACTTACCACTTAAAAAGATGTGCTGTTTTATTAATCCACAACAAATTATAGTTATAAACTAATGCTTTTTGACTTACCTTAGTGTAAGCGGATTGTGTTGCTTTGGAGTTTTAAAATACATCTTGAACTTTGTAATTAAAATGTAAGCGTCTATAGGAACAATAGCCACTTGTTAGTTGAAAGGATTCGATATGCATAAGCTTTATACGTTATTTTCTATTAAAACATTCATGAATTCATGTCAATGAACACTTCTTCGCCTCAATTTTAACTCTATAAATTATTTTAGTAAATTCTATTTACAACAAACCCAGGAAAATCTTGTATTAAATTAAGTGTCAACTTATTTCAGACACTGCTTTATATGCTTATGTTGCTACACATTTTACTTTTTATATAATCGATCTGTCAAATTACTCTTATTTCCTGTAGATTTGACGAAGTACACCCAACAACAGTCAAAGTGTGAGACCTTATTCTGTGTATTGAATGTTTAGATTCGGTCCTTATTCTGCTGACCCTGCATTCCTTCCTGATAGAGGATTATCAAAATTGCTACCGTCTGACTTTTCTTTCCGTTTTGTTTATTTTTGTGACCCCTGCCCTTGATATTTTCTAACAGTAAACACAACATAGTCTACTATTGATTATATTTTATCATTTACTGTATTTTTTGTTATTCAAATAACAAATTTTGTGATTTAGTTATTTCTCATTATTTAGAATTGATTTTCATTCCTCTTGGCTTCCTGAAGTGGTTCGTTGCTAATCGTAGTGTAGTTGTATTTTCTTTTTGTTATTTTTACGTACTCAACATATTAAATTTTTTCTAATTATTTTATTCTTAGCCTGCAATTGACTTTCTTACGTTTTTTACGCTTATAGTCTATCTCACACTTCTGCAATTTCTTATTGGATTTTCATAAAGTATTTCCTCTCTGTGGCAAACTTAGTTTGGTTCTTTTAATTTTTGTTACAGTCGTGTTTTCGTTTGTTTTCCTACTACGTTTGAAACTAGTAAGAATTTCTTCCCCTTCCCTTTAGGTTCTAGAACTGTTGTAGTATGAAAGTCTGTGTACTTGAGTGTTGTGGATTCACTTGTTTTTTGTTTACGTTTTTGTTTTTCCTCTCTTTCCTCTCCTCTGACTTTCACTTTTTATCCTTTTACTTAATCACCTACCCTTTTGTTGGCCACTCTCTTTTTGTCTGTTACACATTCCTGCTTCATCTCTACTAACTCTTGTTTTCCCTTCCGGTTCGGTCCTGCCATTCCTGCTTCTCCAGTATAGTAGGTCAAGGTTTTATTCTTGGTTTATTTTTTATTTGTTTCAGTTATTGAACTATTTTATCCCCCTTCTACGTCTTTCCCGCCCCCCCCCCATTTGATTCGGTGTCGGATTCTGCCTTCTCTAACCTTATGCTACAGCATATTACTTCCCCCAATGGTTGCGTTTGATTTCCGTGTGCTTTTATCTCTTCCTTTTCGTTTTTTCCCACTAGTTTTTTTCCCTTTGGGAGTTCTGGAATATTTGCTTCTTATTCTCGCTAATAACATTATTCTCTGTACAACTATATCTTATATTTATTTACTAGTGACTTCTTGTGTTGATTTTAGAAACTTCGTTTTTGTTAATAGGGTTTTATTTGGACATTAATTGATTTAATTTATTTCTAATCTATTACTAATTTACTACTAACAATTATTAATTTTTACTTCGACTTTTATCGGTAATTAGTTCCCCCACTTTTGGAGATATGTACCTTCATACGCCTGATTTCGACTTCTACCCACGAGAAAAAAATTTGCTTTGGTACTCTCATGACATCCGTCTATGCATCCCTTTACTTGCCTAACTATAAAACCGATCACTCGACCGGAAATGAATTTCTGCATCTGTTGTATGTGGCTAATATTTCATCTATAAGTTACTTTCGGTTAAAATCGAATCTCCAACACATAATTTGACTCTGAATATTTAATTTCTTAATCATTTATCAATTTTAAAATGATTATTCCTTTTTAAAACACGCACACACTTAAAGGAAAACGGGACCACCAGTACCAGCAACAACATCATCACCATCAATATAACCGCTGCAATTGTGTCGATTATTAGTGTAGTGTAACAAATGTCAGTACTGAAATGACGTTCTATCATAAACGTTTGGTTCAGATTATACAAATTTAATGAGAATTTCCAGTAAAAAGTCACAACGCTAAATAAATATATTTGTAAAATTATATTGAAATGATTATTAGGCTCTTGTTGACTTTAATCGTTCCACTTCGTCTCGTTGATATTAGCTTTATGATCTACTGCGTGCATGGTTTTGCACGTTAAAGAATTTTGGTCCTAAGTTAAGTATAAAACGAAAATCAATGTGTAAACATTTCCTTAATTATTTTCTTAACCAGTCACTGACTGATTTTGCCCTCTCTAGATCTACTAGAAAGTAAATATATACTTAATTATATTGGTAAAATCGTCCTGCCCCTTGTCGCGAATAAAGCGCACAGGGAAAAACGCACTGCGAAGAAAGCGCACAGTTAACCCCTATTAGTTAGAAAAGGAATCCAGCCCCTTTTTTCTTAGAAATATTTATATAAAATTATAATGATATGAAATATATTTAGTTTCTGATTTCCATCACACTCCTGTCTAAATGATTAAATACTAAATAGGATTTAATCACTTAGGCGTGTTTAAAATCAGCATGTGTATAGCTTCGTCAATATTATCTTATTACTATTTACATTCTTTTCTTGTCTTGCTTTTCTCCTTGATAGAAGGTCTAGCCAAGTTTTTGTAAATAGGAGACTGTCTTTAAACACGCTTTGATGTTGCCATTTTCTTCATACTTCATCACAGTTTTTTCCAGTTTCTTATTTAACTCGACGTACGTTTTCTTCTTCTTTTTTCCAGCTAAATTCAGTTCTAGCCTCATGTACATGCAACAAGATTCCTCCGCTTCACTCTTCAAACAAACTATGACTGCTCTGATTTTGGGGTTGGGTCGTCCAAGAAGAATGTTGATTTTGTTATGCCAACCTTCTACAGCGTTGGTAGTCCTGTGGCGCCTAGCATAACAATTCCATAATTCAATAGGAATTTTGTCATTATGCAGCCATTGTTCGATGAAGTAGTCGAAGAAGAGAGTTAATTTCGGGTTGTCAGGAGCCTGTGAGTGAATTTCAACCCATCCGTCTTGGACATCTTCAGTTTTCAAGAAGGCTAACGCAACACACATTTGAGTGGACATTCGGATTTCTTCATTTTCTCTATATTCACATGTCAATCCAATTTCTTGTATTTTACTCCACAGACATTTTTTCAAATGAAAGTAGCACCCATGGATTTCAACTGATGGCAGAGCTTCTCTAACTGCAGCTATTTCACTCGCATCGAAATCAACGTGGATGTGTCTTGGATTCCATTCTGGGACGGCTTGCAGGACACGATGAAAAAAACGAATGTATGTAGCTTTCGTTTTGTTTGGAAGTAGGCCAAACACAACTGGAAAAACGTTAGTTTCTGTATCGGCGCTTCCATAATCAGCATGGATGGTGTAAATTTGGCCGAATTGTTTACTACAGCTTTTAAAAGTTTCATCCATGAAAAAACTTTGTAAGTTCTTCAGGCACTTTTTTCCTTTTTCTGAACAAATAATTATCATCCGCTCGTCTGAGCTTTCGTTCACTAATACAAATTTTTATCCGTCGTTCATCTGAAGCAATTCTTCGTCTAAAATAACTTCTTCTCTGGTGTTCGGTTCCTTTTGGGATCCACGGTCACTGTTTCTCTGTACGTACAGACTTCTTTTTGTGGTCAGTTGTTGCGGCATTTCTGTTACAAAATTGCAGCCTTTGTTGTGGAGTTCTCCGAGTTCCTCTCTGTAGATCTTTTAATCTGGCTGTGTCTGGAGCTGCACATGAGTGATCAGTAACTTCTAAAACTTCACCATTTTTAGTTTTTAACATTCCACGGCACCTACTTGACCTTTCCTTCTGACATCGCCAAACTATTAACCCGTCTATCTTCTTCCTAAACTCCCTATATGCGTACTCGTTAAATGCGCTGCTGCCTTACCCTTGTTAGTAGTTAAAACTTCCATACTAAACCATGTAAAAGGTACTAAAAAAGTTTAAATGTTCCAAACTCTAAGTATAGTGACAAGAACTTTAACACTTGTAAGTTTAAAACTCTAAGTATAGTGACAAGAACTTAACACTTGTAAGTTTAAAACTCTAAGTATAGTGACAGGAATTTTAACACTTGTAAGTTTAAAACTCTAAGTATAGTGACAAAAACTTTAACACTTGTAAGTTTAAAACTCTAAGTATAGTGACAGGAATTTTAACACTTGTAAGTTTAAAATTCTAAGTATAGTGACAAGAACTTTAACGCTTGTATGTTTAAAACACTAAGTATAGTGACAAGAACTTTAACACTTGTAAGTTTAAAACTCCAAGTATAGTGACAAGAACTTTAACACTAGTAAGTTTAAAACTCTAAGTATAGTGACAGAAACTTTAACATTTGTAAGTTTAAAACCCTAAGTATAGTGACAGGAATTTTAACACTTGTAAGTTTAAAACTCTAAGTATAGTGACAGGAACATTAACACTTGTAAGTATAAAACTCCAAGTATACTGACAAGAACTTTAACACTTGTAAGTTTAAAACTCCAAGTATAGTGCCAGGAACTTTAACACTTGTAAGTTTAAAACTCTAAGTATAGTGACAGGAATTTTAACACTTGTAAGTTTAAAACTCTAAGTATAGTGACAGGAACTTTAACACTTGTAAGTTTAAAACTCTAGGCATAGTGACAGGAACTCTAACACTTGTAAGTTTAAAACTCTAAGTATAGTGACAGGAATTTTAACACTTGTAAGTTTAAAACTCTAAGTATAGTGACAGAACTTTAACACTTGTAAGTTTAAAACTCTAAGCATAGTGACAGGAACTCTAACACTTGTAAGTTTAAAACTCTATGTATAGTGACAGGAAATTTAACACTTGTAAGTTTAAAACTCTAAGTATAGTGACAGGAAATTTAACACTTGTAAGTTTAAAACTCTATGTATAGTGACAGGAACTTTAACACTTGTAAGTTTAAAACTCTAAGTATAGTGACAGGAACTTTAACACTTGTAAGTTTAAAACTCTAAGTATAGTGACAAGAACTTTAACACTTGTAAGTTTAAAACTCTAAGTATAGTGACAGGAATTTTAACACTTGTAAGTATAAAACCTAAGTATAGTGACAGGAACTTTAACACTTGTAAGTTTAAAACTCCAAGTATAGTGACAGGAACTTTAACACTTGTAAGTTTAAAACTCTAAGTATAGTGACAAGAACTTTAACACTTGTAAGTTTAAAACTCTAAGTATAGTGACAAGAACTTTAAGACTTGTAAGTTTAAAACTCTAAGTATAGTGACAGGAACTTTAACACTTGTAAGTTTAAAACTCCAAGTATAGTGCCAGGAACTTTAACACTTGTAAGTTTAAAACTCTAAGTATAGTGATAGGAATTTTAACACTTGTAAGTTTAAAACTCTAAGTATAGTGACAGGAACTTTAACACTTGTAAGTATAAAACTCCAAGTATACTGACAAGAACTTTAACACTTGTAAGTTTAAAACTCCAAGTATAGTGCCAGGAACTTTAACACTTGTAAGTTTAAAACTCTAAGTATAGTGACAGGAATTTTAACACTTGTAAGTTTAAAACTCTAAGTATAGTGACAGGAACTTTAACACTTGTAAGTTTAAAACTCTAAGCATAGTGACAGGAACTCTAACACTTGTAAGTTTAAAACTCTAAGTATAGTGACAGGAATTTTAACACTTGTAAGTTTAAAACTCTAAGTATAGTGAGAGAACTTTAACACTTGTAAGTTTAAAACTTCAAATATAGTGACAGGAACTTTAACACTTTTAAGTTTAAAACTCTAAGTATAGTGACAGGAACTTTAACACTTGTAAGTTTAAAACTCTAAATATAGTGACAGGAACTTTAACACTTGTAAGTTTAAAACTCTAAGTATAGTGACAAGAACTTTAACACTTGTAAGTTTAAAACTCTAAGTATAGTGACAGGAATTTTAACACTTGTAAGTTTAAAACTCTAAGTATAGTGACAGGAACTTTAACACTTGTAAGTTTAAAACTCTATGTATAGTGACAGGAACTTTAACACTTGTAAGTTTAAAACTCTACGTATAGTGACTGGAACTTTAACACTTGTAAGTTTAAAACTCTAAGTATAGTGACAAGAACTTTAACACTTGTAAGTTTAAAACTCTAAGTATAGTGACAGGAATTTTAACACTTGTAAGTATAAAACCTAAGTATAGTGACAGGAACTTTAACACTTGTAAGTTTAAAAGTCTAAGTATAGTGACAGGAACTTTAACACTTGTAAGTTTAAAACTCCAAGTATAGTGACAGGAACTTTAACACTTGTAAGCTTAAAACTCTAAGTATAGTAACAAGAACTTTAACACTTGTAAGTTTAAAACTCTAAGTATAGTGACAGGAACTTTAACACTTGTAAGTTTAAAACTCTAAGTATAGTGACAAGAACTTTAAGACTTGTAAGTTTAAAACTCTAAGTCTAGTGACAGGAACTTTAACACTTGTAAGTTTAAAACTCTAAGTATAGTGACAGGAACTTTAACACTTGTAAGTTTAAAACTCTATGTATAGTGACACGAACTTTAACACTTGTAAGTTTAAAACTCTAAGTATAGTGACAGGAACTTTAACACTTGTAAGTTTAAAACACTAAGTATAGTGACAAGAACTTTAACACTTGTAAGTTTAAAACTCTAAGTATAGTGACAGGAATTTTAACACTTGTAAGTTTAAAACTCTAAGTATAGTGACAGGAACTTTAACACTTGTAAGTTTAAAACTCTAAGCATAGTGACAGGAACTCTAACACTTGTAAGTTTAAAACTCTAAGTATAGTGACAGGAATTTTAACACTTGTAAGTTTAAAACTCTAAGTATAGTGACAGAACTTTAACACTTGTAAGTTTAAAACTCTAAGCATAGTGACAGGAACTCTAACACTTGTAAGTTTAAAACTCTATGTATAGTGACAGGAAATTTAACACTTGTAAGTTTAAAACTCTAAGTATAGTGACAGGAACTTTAACACTTGTAAGTTTAAAACTCTATGTATAGTGACAGGAACTTTAACACTTGTAAGTTTAAAACTCTAAGTATAGTGACAGGAACTTTAACACTTGTAAGTTTAAAACTCTAAGTATAGTGACAAGAACTTTAACACTTGTAAGTTTAAAACTCTAAGTATAGTGACAGGAATTTTAACACTTGTAAGTATAAAACCTAAGTATAGTGACAGGAACTTTAACACTTGTAAGTTTAAAACTCCAAGTATAGTGACAGGAACTTTAACACTTGTAAGTTTAAAACTCTAAGTATAGTGACAAGAACTTTAACTCTTGTAAGTTTAAAACTCTAAGTATAGTGACAAGAACTTTAAGACTTGTAAGTTTAAAACTCTAAGTATAGTGACAGGAACTTTAACACTTGTAAGTTTAAAACTCCAAGTATAGTGCCAGGAACTTTAACACTTGTAAGTTTAAAACTCTAAGTATAGTGATAGGAATTTTAACACTTGTAAGTTTAAAACTCTAAGTATAGTGACAGGAACTTTAACACTTGTAAGTTTAAAACTCTAAGTATAGTGACAAGAACTTTAACACTTGTAAGTTTAAAACTTCAAATATAGTGACAGGAACTTTAACACTTTTAAGTTTAAAACTCTAAGTATAGTGACAGGAACTTTAACACTTGTAAGTTTAAAACTCTAAATATAGTGACAGGAACTTTAACACTTGTAAGTTTAAAACTCTAAGTATAGTGACAAGAACTTTAACACTTGTAAGTTTAAAACTCTAAGTATAGTGACAGGAATTTTAACACTTGTAAGTTTAAAACTCTAAGTATAGTGACAGGAACTTTAACACTTGTAAGTTTAAAACTCTATGTATAGTGACAGGAACTTTAACACTTGTAAGTTTAAAACTCTACGTATAGTGACTGGAACTTTAACACTTGTAAGTTTAAAACTCTAAGTATAGTGACAAGAACTTTAACACTTGTAAGTTTAAAACTCTAAGTATAGTGACAGGAATTTTAACACTTGTAAGTATAAAACCTAAGTATAGTGACAGGAACTTTAACACTTGTAAGTTTAAAAGTCTAAGTATAGTGACAGGAACTTTAACACTTGTAAGTTTAAAACTCCAAGTATAGTGACAGGAACTTTAACACTTGTAAGCTTAAAACTCTAAGTATAGTAACAAGAACTTTAACACTTGTAAGTTTAAAACTCTAAGTATAGTGACAGGAACTTTAACACTTGTAAGTTTAAAACTCTAAGTATAGTGACAAGTACTTTAAGACTTGTAAGTTTAAAACTCTAAGTCTAGTGACAGGAACTTTAACACTTGTAAGTTTAAAACTCTAAGTATAGTGACAGGAACTTTAACACTTGTAAGTTTAAAACTCTATGTATAGTGACACGAACTTTAACACTTGTAAGTTTAAAACTCTAAGTATAGTGACAGGAACTTTAACACTTGTAAGTTTAAAACACTAAGTATAGTGACAAGAACTTTAACACTTGTAAGTTTAAAACTCCAAGTATAGTGACAGGAACTTTAACACTTGTAAGTTTAAAACTCCAAGTATAGTGCCAGGAACTTTAACATTTGTAAGTTTAAAACCCTAAGTATAGTGACAGGAATTTTAACACTTGTAAGTTTAAAACTCTAAGTATAGTGACAGGAACATTAACACTTGTAAGTATAAAACTCCAAGTATACTGACAAGAACTTTAACACTTGTAAGTTTAAAACTCCAAGTATAGTGCCAGGAACTTTAACACTTGTAAGTTTAAAACTCTAAGTATAGTGACAGGAATTTTAACACTTGTAAGTTTAAAACTCTAAGTATAGTGACAGGAACTTTAACACTTGTAAGTTTAAAACTCTAAGCATAGTGACAGGAACTCTAACACTTGTAAGTTTAAAACTCTAAGTATAGTGACAGGAATTTTAACACTTGTAAGTTTAAAACTCTAAGTATAGTGACAGAACTTTAACACTTGTAAGTTTAAAACTTCAAATATAGTGACAGGAACTTTAACACTTTTAAGTTTAAAACTCTAAGTATAGTGACAGGAACTTTAACACTTGTAAGTTTAAAACTCTAAATATAGTGACAGGAACTTTAACACTTGTAAGTTTAAAACTCTAAGTATAGTGACAAGAACTTTAACACTTGTAAGTTTAAAAGTCTAAGTATAGTGACAGGAACTTTAACACTTGTAAGTTTAAAACTCCAAGTATAGTGACAGGAAATTTAACACTTGTAAGTTTAAAACTCTAAGTATAGTGACAGGAATTTTAACACTTGTAAGTATAAAACCTAAGTATAGTGACAGGAACTTTAACACTTGTAAGTTTAAAAGTCTAAGTATAGTGACAGGAACTTTAACACTTGTAAGTTTAAAACTCCAAGTATAGTGACAGGAACTTTAACACTTGTAAGCTTAAAACTCTAAGTATAGTAACAAGAACTTTAACACTTCTAAGTTTAAAACTCTAAGTATAGTGACAGGAACTTTAACACTTGTAAGTTTAAAACTCTAAGTATAGTGACAAGAACTTTAAGACTTGTAAGTTTAAAACTCTAAGTCTAGTGACACAAACTTTAACACTTGTAAGTTTAAAACTCTAAGTATAGTGACAGGAACTTTAACACTTGTAAGTTTAAAACACTAAGTATAGTGACAAGAACTTTAACACTTGTAAGTTTAAAACTCCAAGTATAGTGACAGGAACTTTAACACTTGTAAGTTTAAAACTCCAAGTATAGAGCCAGGAACTTTAACACTTGTAAGTTTAAAACTCTAAGTATAGTGACAGGAATTTTAACACTTGTAAGTTTAAAACTCTAAGTATAGTGACAGGAACTTTAACACTTGTAAGTTTAAAACTCTAAGCATAGTGACAGGAACTCTAACACTTGTAAGTTTAAAACTCTAAGTATAGTGACAGGAATTTTAACACTTGTAAGTTTAAAACTCTAAGTATAGTGACAGATCTTTAACACTTGTAAGTTTAAAACTCTAAGCATAGTGACAGGAACTCTAACACTTGTAAGTTTAAAACTCTATGTATAGTGACAGGAAATTTAACACTTGTAAGTTTAAAACTCTAAGTATAGTGACAGGAACTTTAACACTTGTAAGTTTAAAACTCTATGTATAGTGACAGGAACTTTAACACTTGTAAGTTTAAAACTCTAAGTATAGTGACAGGAACTTTAACACTTGTAAGTTTAAAACTCTAAGTATAGTGACAAGAACTTTAACACTTGTAAGTTTAAAACTCTAAGTATAGTGACAGGAATTTTAACACTTGTAAGTATAAAACCTAAGTATAGTGACAGGAACTTTAACACTTGTAAGTTTAAAACTCCAAGTATAGTGACAGGAACTTTAACACTTGTAAGTTTAAAACTCTAAGTATAGTGACAAGAACTTTAACACTTGAAAGTTTAAAACTCTAAGTATAGTGACAAGAACTTTAAGACTTGTAAGTTTAAAACTCTAAGTATAGTGACAGGAACTTTAACACTTGTAAGTTTAAAACACCAAGTATAGTGCCAGGAACTTTAACACTTGTAAGTTTAAAACTCTAAGTATAGTGATAGGAATTTTAACACTTGTAAGTTTAAAACTCTAAGTATAGTGACAGGAACTTTAACACTTGTAAGTTTAAAACTCTAAGTATAGTGACAAGAACTTTAACACTTGTAAGTTTAAAACTTCAAATATAGTGACAGGAACTTTAACACTTTTAAGTTTAAAACTCTAAGTATAGTGACAGGAACTTTAACACTTGTAAGTTTAAAACTCTAAATATAGTGACAGGAACTTTAACACTTGTAAGTTTAAAACTCTAAGTATAGTGACAAGAACTTTAACACTTGTAAGTTTAAAACTCTAAGTATAGTGACAGGAATTTTAACACTTGTAAGTTTAAAACTCTAGGTATAGTGACAGGAACTTTAACACTTGTAAGTTTAAAACTCTATGTATAGTGACAGGAACTTTAACACTTGTAAGTTTAAAACTCTACGTATAGTGACTGGAACTTTAACACTTGTAAGTTTAAAACTCTAAGTATAGTGACAAGAACTTTAACACTTGTAAGTTTAAAACTCTAAGTATAGTGACAGGAATTTTAACACTTGTAAGTATAAAACCTAAGTATAGTGACAGGAACTTTAACACTTGTAAGTTTAAAAGTCTAAGTATAGTGACAGGAACTTTAACACTTGTAAGTTTAAAACTCCAAGTATAGTGACAGGAACTTTAACACTTGTAAGCTTAAAACTCTAAGTATAGTAACAAGAACTTTAACACTTGTAAGTTTAAAACTCTAAGTATAGTGACAGGAACTTTAACACTTGTAAGTTTAAAACTCTAAGTATAGTGACAAGAACTTTAAGACTTGTAAGTTTAAAACTCCAAGTATAGTGCCAGGAGCTTTAACATTTGTAAGTTTAAAACCCTAAGTATAGTGACAGGAATTTTAACACTTGTAAGTTTAAAACTCTAAGTATAGTGACAGGAATATTAACACTTGTAAGTATAAAACTCCAAGTATACTGACAAGAACTTTAACACTTGTAAGTTTAAAACTCCAAGTATAGTGCCAGGAACTTTAACACTTGTAAGTTTAAAACTCTAAGTATAGTGACAGGAATTTTAACACTTGTAAGTTTAAAACTCTAAGTATAGTGACAGGAACTTTAACACTTGTAAGTTTAAAACTCTAAGCATAGTGACAGGAACTCTAACACTTGTAAGTTTAAAACTCTAAGTATAGTGACAGGAATTTTAACACTTGTAAGTTTAAAACTCTAAGTATAGTGACAGAACTTTAACACTTGTAAGTTTAAAACTCTAAGCATAGTGACAGGAACTCTAACACTTGTAAGTTTAAAACTCTATGTATAGTGATAGGAAATTTAACACTTGTAAGTTTAAAACTCTAAGTATAGTGACAGGAACTTTAACACTTGTAAGTTTAAAACTCTAAGTATAGTGACAAGAACTTTAACACTTGTAAGTTTAAAACTTCAAATATAGTGACAGGAACTTTAACACTTGTAAGTTTAAAACTCTAAGTATAGTGACAGGAATTTTAACACTTGTAAGTATAAAACCTAAGTATAGTGACAGGAACTTTAACACTTGTAAGTTTAAAACTCTAAGTATAGTGACAGGAATTTTAACACTTTTAAGTTTAAAACTCTAAGTATAGTGACAGGAACTTAACCACTTGTAAGTTTAAAACTCTATGAATAGTGACAGGAACTTTAACACTTGTAAGTTTAAAACTCTACGTATAGTGACTGGAACTTTAACACTTGTAAGTTTAAAACTCTAAGTATAGTGACAAGAACTTTAACACTTGTAAGTTTAAAACTCTAAGTATAGTGACAGGAATTTTAACACTTGTAAGTATAAAACCTAAGTATAGTGACAGGAACTTTAACACTTGTAAGTTTAAAAGTCTAAGTATAGTGACAGGAACTTTAACACTTGTAAGTTTAAAACTCCAAGTATAGTGACAGGAACTTTAACACTTGTAAGCTTAAAACTCTAAGTATAGTAACAAGAACTTTAACACTTGTAAGTTTAAAACTCTAAGTATAGTGACAGGAACTTTAACACTTGTAAGTTTAAAACTCTAAGTATAGTGACAAGAACTTTAAGACTTGTAAGTTTAAAACTCTAAGTCTAGTGACAGGAACTTTAACACTTGTAAGTTTAAAACTCTAAGTATAGTGACAGGAACTTTAACACTTGTAAGTTTAAAACTCTATGTATAGTGACACGAACTTTAACACTTGTAAGTTTAAAACTCTAAGTATAGTGACAGGAACTTTAACACTTGTAAGTTTAAAACACTAAGTATAGTGACAAGAACTTTAACACTTGTAAGTTTAAAACTCCAAGTATAGTGACAGGAACTTTAACACTTGTAAGTTTAAAACTCCAAGTATAGTGCCAGGAACTTTAACACTTGTATGTTTAAAACACTAAGTATAGTGACAAGAACTTTAACACTTGTAAGTTTAAAACTCCAAGTATAGTGACAAGAACTTTAACACTAGTAAGTTTAAAACTCTAAGTATAGTGACAGAAACTTTAACATTTGTAAGTTTAAAACCCTAAGTATAGTGACAGGAATTTTAACACTTGTAAGTTTAAAACTCTAAGTATAGTGACAGGAACATTAACACTTGTAAGTATAAAACTCCAAGTATACTGACAAGAACTTTAACACTTGTAAGTTTAAAACTCCAAGTATAGTGCCAGGAACTTTAACACTTGTAAGTTTAAAACTCTAAGCATAGTGACAGGAACTCTAACACTTGTAAGTTTAAAACTCTAAGTATAGTGACAGGAATTTTAACACTTGTAAGTTTAAAACTCTAAGTATAGTGACAGAACTTTAACACTTGTAAGTTTAAAACTCTAAGCATAGTGACAGGAACTCCAGCACTTGTAAGTTTAAAACTCTATGTATAGTGACAGGAAATTTAACACTTGTAAGTTTAAAACTCTAAGTATAGTGACAGGAACTTTAACACTTGTAAGTTTAAAACTCTATGTATAGTGACAGGAACTTTAACACTTGTAAGTTTAAAACTCTAAGTATAGTGACAAGAACTTTAACACTTGTAAGTTTAAAACTCTAAGTATAGTGACAGGAATTTTAACACTTGTAAGTATAAAACCTAAGTATAGTGACAGGAACTTTAACACTTGTAAGTTTAAAACTCCAAGTATAGTGACAGGAACTTTAACACTTGTAAGTTTAAAACTCTAAGTATAGTGACAAGAACTTTAACACTTGTAAGTTTAAAACTCTAAGTATAGTGACAAGAACTTTAAGACTTGTAAGTTTAAAACTCTAAGTATAGTGACAGGAACTTTAACACTTGTAAGTTTAAAACTCCAAGTATAGTGCCAGGAACTTTAACACTTGTAAGTTTAAAACTCTAAGTATAGTGATAGGAATTTTAACACTTGTAAGTTTAAAACTCTAAGTATAGTGACAGGAACTTTAACACTTGTAAGTTTAAAACTCTAAGTATAGTGACAGGAACTTTAACACTTGTAAGTTTAAAACTTCAAATATAGTGACAGGAACTTAAAAACTTTTAAGTTTAAAACTCTAAGTATAGTGACAGGAACTTTAACACTTGTAAGTTTAAAACTCTAAGTATAGTGACAGGAATTTTAACACTTGTAAGTTTAAAACTCTAAGTATAGTGACAGGAACTTTAACACTTGTAAGTTTAAAACTCTATGTATAGTGACAGGAACTTTAACACTTGTAAGTTTAAAACTCTACGTATAGTGACTGGAACTTTAACACTTGTAAGTTTAAAACTCTAAGTATAGTGACAGAACTTTAAGAATTGTAAGTTTAAAACTCTAAGTCTAGTGACAGGAACTTTAACACTTGTAAGTTTAAAACTCTAAGTATAGTGACAGGAACTTTAACACTTGTAAGTTTAAAACTCTAAGTATAGTGACAAGAACTTTAAGACTTGTAAGTTTAAAACTCTAAGTCTAGTGACAGGAACTTTAACACTTGTAAGTTTAAAACTCTACGTATAGTGACTGGAACTTTAACACTTGTAAGTTTAAAACTCTAAGTATAGTGACAAGAATTTTAAGACTTGTAAGTTTAAAACTCTAAGTATAGTGACAAGAACTTTAACACTTGTAAGTTTAAAACTCCAGGTATAGTGACAGGAACTTTAACACTTGTAAGTTTAAAACTCCAAGTATAGTGCCAGGAACTTTAACATTTGTAAGTTTAAAACCCTAAGTATAGTGACAGGAATTTTAACACTTGTAAGTTTAAAACTCTAAGTATAGTGACAGGAACATTAACACTTGTAAGTATAAAACTCCAAGTATACTGACAAGAACTTTAACACTTGTAAGTTCAAAACTCCAAGTATAGTGCCAGGAACTTTAACACTTGTAAGTTTAAAACTCTAAGTATAGTGACAGGAATTTTAACACTTGTAAGTTTAAAACTCTAAGTATAGTGACAGGAACTTTAACACTTGTAAGTTTAAAACTCTAAGCATAGTGACAGGAACTCTAACACTTGTAAGTTTAAAACTCTAAGTATAGTGACAGGAATTTTAACACTTGTAAGTTTAAAACTCTAAGTATAGTGACAGAACTTTAACACTTGTAAGTTTAAAACTTCAAATATAGTGACAGGAACTTTAACACTTTTAAGTTTAAAACTCTAAGTATAGTGACAGGAACTTTAACACTTGTAAGTTTAAAACTCTAAATATAGTGACAGGAACTTTAACACTTGTAAGTTTAAAACTCTAAGTATAGTGACAAGAACTTTAACACTTGTAAGTTTAAAACTCTAAGTATAGTGACAGGAATTTTAACACTTGTAAGTTTAAAACTCTAAGTATAGTGACAGGAACTTTAACACTTGTAAGTTTAAAACTCTATGTATAGTGACAGGAACTTTAACACTTGTAAGTTTAAAACTCTACGTATAGTGACTGGAACTTTAACACTTGTAAGTTTAAAACTCTAAGTATAGTGACAAGAACTTTAACACTTGTAAGTTTAAAACTCTAAGTATAGTGACAGGAATTTTAACACTTGTAAGTATAAAACCTAAGTATAGTGACAGGAACTTTAACACTTGTACGTTTAAAAGTCTAAGTATAGTGACAGGAACTTTAACACTTGTAAGTTTAAAACTCCAAGTATAGTGACAGGAACTTTAACACTTGTAAGTTTAAAACTCTAAGTATAGTGACAGGAATTTTAACACTTGTAAGTATAAAACCTAAGTATAGTGACAGGAACTTTACCACTTGTAAGTTTAAAAGTCTAAGTATAGTGACAGGAACTTTAACACTTGTAAGTTTAAAACTCCAAGTATAGTGACAGGAACTTTAACACTTGTAAGCTTAAAACTCTATGTATAGTAACAAGAACTTTAACACTTGTAAGTTTAAAACTCTAAGTATAGTGACAGGAACTTTAACACTTGTAAGTTTAAAACTCTAAGTATAGTGACAAGAACTTTAAGACTTGTAAGTTTAAAACTCTAAGTCTAGTGACAGGAACTTTAACACTTGTAAGTTTAAAACTCTAAGTATAGTGACAGGAACTTTAACACTTGTAAGTTTAAAACTCTATGTATAGTGACACGAACTTTAACACTTGTAAGTTTAAAACTCTAAGTATAGTGACAGGAACTTTAACACTTGTAAGTTTAAAACACTAAGTATAGTGACAAGAACTTTAACACTTGTAAGTTTAAAACTCCAAGTATAGTGACAGGAACTTTAACACTTGTAAGTTTAAAACTCCAAGTATAGAGCCAGGAACTTTAACACTTGTAAGTTTAAAACTCTAAGTATAGTGACAGGAATTTTAACACTTGTAAGTTTAAAACTCTAAGTATAGTGACAGGAACTTTAACACTTGTAAGTTTAAAACTCTAAGCATAGTGACAGGAACTCTAACACTTGTAAGTTTAAAACTCTAAGTATAGTGACAGGAATTTTAACACTTGTAAGTTTAAAACTCTAAGTATAGTGACAGAACTTTAACACTTGTAAGTTTAAAACTCTAAGCATAGTGACAGGAACTCTAACACTTGTAAGTTTAAAACTCTATGTATAGTGACAGGAAATTTAACACTTGTAAGTTTAAAACTCTAAGTATAGTGACAGGAACTTTAACACTTGTAAGTTTAAAACTCTATGTATAGTGACAGGAACTTTAACACTTGTAAGTTTAAAACTCTAAGTATAGTGACAGGAACTTTAACACTTGTAAGTTTAAAACTCTAAGTATAGTGACAAGAACTTTAACACTTGTAAGTTTAAAACTCTAAGTATAGTGACAGGAATTTTAACACTTGTAAGTATAAAACCTAAGTATAGTGACAGGAACTTTAACACTTGTAAGTTTAAAACTCCAAGTATAGTGACAAGAACTTTAACACTAGTAAGTTTAAAACTCTAAGTATAGTGACAGAAACTTTAACATTTGTAAGTTTAAAACCCTAAGTATAGTGACAGGAATTTTAACACTTGTAAGTTTAAAACTCTAAGTATAGTGACAGGAACTTTAACACTTGTAAGTTTAAAACTCTAAGCATAGTGACAGGAACTCTAACACTTGTAAGTTTAAAACTCTAAGTATAGTGACAGGAACTTTAACACTTGTAAGTTTAAAACTCTAAGTATAGTGACAAGAACTTTAAGACTTGTAAGTTTAAAACTCTAAGTCTAGTGACAGGAACTTTAACACTTGTAAGTTTAAAACTCTAAGTATAGTGACAGGAACTTTAACACTTGTAAGTTTAAAACTCTATGTATAGTGACACGAACTTTAACACTTGTAAGTTTAAAACTCTAAGTATAGTGACAGGAACTTTAACACTTGTAAGTTTAAAACACTAAGTATAGTGACAAGAACTTTAACACTTGTAAGTTTAAAACTCCAAGTATAGTGACAGGAACTTTAACACTTGTAAGTTTAAAACTCCAAGTATAGTGCCAGGAACTTTAACACTTGTATGTTTAAAACACTAAGTATAGTGACAAGAACTTTAACACTTGTAAGTTTAAAACTCCAAGTATAGTGACAAGAACTTTAACACTAGTAAGTTTAAAACTCTAAGTATAGTGACAGAAACTTTAACATTTGTAAGTTTAAAACCCTAAGTATAGTGACAGGAATTTTAACACTTGTAAGTTTAAAACTCTAAGTATAGTGACAGGAACATTAACACTTGTAAGTATAAAACTCCAAGTATACTGACAAGAACTTTAACACTTGTAAGTTTAAAACTCCAAGTATAGTGCCAGGATCTTTAACACTTGTAAGTTTAAAACTCTAAGCATAGTGACAGGAACTCTAACACTTGTAAGTTTAAAACTCTAAGTATAGTGACAGGAATTTTAACACTTGTAAGTTTAAAACTCTAAGTATAGTGACAGAACTTTAACACTTGTAAGTTTAAAACTCTAAGCATAGTGACAGGAACTCTAACACTTGTAAGTTTAAAACTCTATGTATAGTGACAGGAAATTTAACACTTGTAAGTTTAAAACTCCAAGTATAGTGACAGGAACTTTAACACTTGTAAGTTTAAAACTCTATGTATAGTGACAGGAACTTTAACACTTGTAAGTTTAAAACTCTAAGTATAGTGACAAGAACTTTAACACTTGTAAGTTTAAAACTCTAAGTATAGTGACAGGAATTTTAACACTTGTAAGTATAAAACCTAAGTATAGTGACAGGAACTTTAACACTTGTAAGTTTAAAACTCTAAGTATAGTGACAAGAACTTTAAGACTTGTAAGTTTAAAACTCTAAGTATAGTGACAGGAACTTTAACACTTGTAAGTTTAAAACTCCAAGTATAGTGCCAGGAACTTTAACACTTGTAAGTTTAAAACTCTAAGTATAGTGATAGGAATTTTAACACTTGTAAGTTTAAAACTCTAAGTATAGTGACAGGAACTTTAACACTTGTAAGTTTAAAACTCTAAGTATAGTGACAGGAACTTTAACACTTGTAAGTTTAAAACTTCAAATATAGTGACAGGAACTTAAACACTTTTAAGTTTAAAACTCTAAGTATAGTGACAGGAACTTTAACACTTGTAAGTTTAAAACTCTAAGTATAGTGACAGGAATTTTAACACTTGTAAGTTTAAAACTCTAAGTATAGTGACAGGAACTTTAACACTTGTAAGTTTAAAACTCTATGTATAGTGACAGGAACTTTAACACTTGTAAGTTTAAAACTCTACGTATAGTGACTGGAACTTTAACACTTGTAAGTTTAAAACTCTAAGTATAGTGACAAGAACTTTAAGACTTGTAAGTTTAAAACTCTAAGTCTAGTGACAGGAACTTTAACACTTGTAAGTTTAAAACTCTAAGTATAGTGACAGGAACTTTAACACTTGTAAGTTTAAAACTCTATGTATAGTGACACGAACTTTAACACTTGTAAGTTTAAAACTCTAAGTATAGTGACAGGAACTTTAACACTTGTAAGTTTAAAACACTAAGTATAGTGACAAGAACTTTAACACTTGTAAGTTTAAAACTCCAAGTATAGTGACAGGAACTTTAACACTTGTAAGTTTAAAACTCCAAGTATAGTGCCAGGAACTTTAACATTTGTAAGTTTAAAACCCTAAGTATAGTGACAGGAATTTTAACACTTGTAAGTTTAAAACTCTAAGTATAGTGACAGGAACATTAACACTTGTAAGTATAAAACTCCAAGTATACTGACAAGAACTTTAACACTTGTAAGTTTAAAACTCCAAGTATAGTGCCAGGAACTTTAACACTTGTAAGTTTAAAACTCTAAGTATAGTGACAGGAATTTTAACACTTGTAAGTTTAAAACTCTAAGTATAGTGACAGGAACTTTAACACTTGTAAGTTTAAAACTCTAAGCATAGTGACAGGAACTCTAACACTTGTAAGTTTAAAACTCTAAGTATAGTGACAGGAATTTTAACACTTGTAAGTTTAAAACTCTAAGTATAGTGACAGAACTTTAACACTTGTAAGTTTAAAACTTCAAATACAGTGACAGGAACTTTAACACTTTTAAGTTTAAAACTCTAAGTATAGTGACAGGAACTTTAACACTTGTAAGTTTAAAACTCTAAATATAGTGACAGGAACTTTAACACTTGTAAGTTTAAAACTCTAAGTATAGTGACAAGAACTTTAACACTTGTAAGTTTAAAACTCTAAGTATAGTGACAGGAATTTTAACACTTGTAAGTTTAAAACTCTAAGTATAGTGACAGGAACTTTAACACTTGTAAGTTTAAAACTCTATGTATAGTGACAGGAACTTTAACACTTGTAAGTTTAAAACTCTACGTATAGTGACTGGAACTTTAACACTTGTAAGTTTAAAACTCTAAGTATAGTGACAAGAACTTTAACACTTGTAAGTTTAAAACTCTAAGTATAGTGACAGGAATTTTAACACTTGTAAGTATAAAACCTAAGTATAGTGACAGGAACTTTAACACTTGTAAGTTTAAAAGTCTAAGTATAGTGACAGGAACTTTAACACTTGTAAGTTTAAAACTCCAAGTATAGTGACAGGAACTTTAACACTTGTAAGTTTAAAACTCTAAGTATAGTGACAGGAATTTTAACACTTGTAAGTATAAAACCTAAGTATAGTGACAGGAACTTTACCACTTGTAAGTTTAAAAGTCTAAGTATAGTGACAGGAACTTTAACACTTGTAAGTTTAAAACTCCAAGTATAGTGACAGGAACTTTAACACTTGTAAGTTTAAAACTCTAAGTATAGTGACAGGAACTTTAACACTTGTAAGTTTAAAACTCTATGTATAGTGACACGAACTTTAACACTTGTAAGTTTAAAACTCTAAGTATAGTGACAGGAACTTTAACACTTGTAAGTTTAAAACACTAAGTATAGTGACAAGAACTTTAACACTTGTAAGTTTAAAACTCTAAGTATAGTGACAGGAACTTTAACACTTGTAAGTTTAAAACTCCAAGTATAGAGCCAGGAACTTTAACACTTGTAAGTTTAAAACTCTAAGTATAGTGACAGGAATTTTAACACTTGTAAGTTTAAAACTCTAAGTATAGTGACAGGAACTTTAACACTTGTAAGTTTAAAACTCTAAGCATAGTGACAGGAACTCTAACACTTGTAAGTTTAAAACTCTAAGTATAGTGACAGGAATTTTAACACTTGTAAGTTTAAAACTCTAAGTATAGTGACAGAACTTTAACACTTGTAAGTTTAAAACTCTAAGCATAGTGACAGGAACTCTAACACTTGTAAGTTTAAAACTCTATGTATAGTGACAGGAAATTTAACACTTGTAAGTTTAAAACTCTAAGTATAGTGACAGGAACTTTAACACTTGTAAGTTTAAAACTCTATGTATAGTGACAGGAACTTTAACACTTGTAAGTTTAAAACTCTAAGTATAGTGACAGGAACTTTAACACTTGTAAGTTTAAAACTCTAAGTATAGTGACAAGAACTTTAACACTTGTAAGTTTAAAACTCTAAGTATAGTGACAGGAATTTTAACACTTGTAAGTATAAAACTCTAAGTATAGTGACAGGAACTTTAACACTTGTAAGTTTAAAACTCTATGTATAGTGACACGAACTTTAACACTTGTAAGTTTAAAACTCCAAGTATAGTGACAGGAACTTTAACACTTGTAAGTTTAATACACTAAGTATAGTGACAAGAACTTTAACACTTGTAAGTTTAAAACTCCAAGTATAGTGACAGGAACTTTAACACTTGTAAGTTTAAAACTCCAAGTATAGTGCCAGGAACTTTAACATTTGTAAGTTTAAAACCCTAAGTATAGTGACAGGAATTTTAACACTTGTAAGTTTAAAACTCTAAGTATAGTGACAGGAACATTAACACTTGTAAGTATAAAACTCCAAGTATACTGACAAAAACTTTAACACTTGTAAGTTTAAAACTCCAAGTATAGTGCCAGGAACTTTAACACTTGTAAGTTTAAAACTCTAAGTATAGTGACAGGAATTTTAACACTTGTAAGTTTAAAACTCTAAGTATAGTGACAAGAACTTTAAGACTTGTAAGTTTAAAACTCTAAGTCTAGTGACAGGAACTTTAACACTTGTAAGTTTAAAACTCTAAGTATAGTGACAGGAACTTTAACACTTGTAAGTTTAAAACTCTATGTATAGTGACACGAACTTTAACACTTGTAAGTTTAAAACTCTAAGTATAGTGACAGGAACTTTAACACTTGTAAGTTTAAAACACTAAGTATAGTGACAAGAACTTTAACACTTGTAAGTTTAAAACTCCAAGTATAGTGACAGGAACTTTAACACTTGTAAGTTTAAAACTCCAAGTATAGTGCCAGGAACTTTAACACTTGTATGTTTAAAACACTAAGTATAGTGACAAGAACTTTAACACTTGTAAGTTTAAAACTCCAAGTATAGTGACAAGAACTTTAACACTAGTAAGTTTAAAACTCTAAGTATAGTGACAGAAACTTTAACATTTGTAAGTTTAAAACCCTAAGTATAGTGACAGGAATTTTAACACTTGTAAGTTTAAAACTCTAAGTATAGTGACAGGAACATTAACACTTGTAAGTATAAAACTCCAAGTATACTGACAAGAACTTTAACACTTGTAAGTTTAAAACTCCAAGTATAGTGCCAGGAACTTTAACACTTGTAAGTTTAAAACTCTAAGCATAGTGACAGGAACTCTAACACTTGTAAGTTTAAAACTCTAAGTATAGTGACAGGAATTTTAACACTTGTAAGTTTAAAACTCTAAGTATAGTGACAGAACTTTAACACTTGTAAGTTTAAAACTCTAAGCATAGTGACAGGAACTCCAGCACTTGTAATTTTAAAACTCTATGTATAGTGACAGGAAATTTAACACTTGTAAGTTTAAAACTCTAAGTATAGTGACAGGAACTTTAACACTTGTAAGTTTAAAACTCTATGTATAGTGACAGGAACTTTAACACTTGTAAGTTTAAAACTCTAAGTATAGTGACAAGAACTTTAACACTTGTAAGTTTAAAACTCTAAGTATAGTGACAGGAATTTTAACACTTGTAAGTATAAAACCTAAGTATAGTGACAGGAACTTTAACACTTGTAAGTTTAAAACTCCAAGTATAGTGACAGGAACTTTAACACTTGTAAGTTTAAAACTCTAAGTATAGTGACAAGAACTTTAACACTTGTAAGTTTAAAACTCTAAGTATAGTGACAAGAACTTTAAGACTTGTAAGTTTAAAACTCTAAGTATAGTGACAGGAACTTTAACACTTGTAAGTTTAAAACTCCAAGTATAGTGCCAGGAACTTTAACACTTGTAAGTTTAAAACTCTAAGTATAGTGATAGGAATTTTAACACTTGTAAGTTTAAAACTCTAAGTATAGTGACAGGAACTTTAACACTTGTAAGTTTAAAACTCTAAGTATAGTGACAGGAACTTTAACACTTGTAAGTTTAAAACTTCAAATATAGTGACAGGAACTTAAAAACTTTTAAGTTTAAAACTCTAAGTATAGTGACAGGAACTTTAACACTTGTAAGTTTAAAACTCTAAGTATAGTGACAGGAATTTTAACACTTGTAAGTTTAAAACTCTAAGTATAGTGACAGGAACTTTAACACTTGTAAGTTTAAAACTCTATGTATAGTGACAGGAACTTTAACACTTGTAAGTTTAAAACTCTACGTATAGTGACTGGAACTTTAACACTTGTAAGTTTAAAACTCTAAGTATAGTGACAAGAACTTTAAGAATTGTAAGTTTAAAACTCTAAGTCTAGTGACAGGAACTTTAACACTTGTAAGTTTAAAACTCTAAGTATAGTGACAGGAACTTTAACACTTGTAAGTTTAAAACTCTAAGTATAGTGACAAGAACTTTAAGACTTGTAAGTTTAAAACTCTAAGTCTAGTGACAGGAACTTTAACACTTGTAAGTTTAAAACTCTACGTATAGTGACTGGAACTTTAACACTTGTAAGTTTAAAACTCTAAGTATAGTGACAAGAATTTTAAGACTTGTAAGTTTAAAACTCTAAGTATAGTGACAAGAACTTTAACACTTGTAAGTTTAAAACTCCAGGTATAGTGACAGGAACTTTAACACTTGTAAGTTTAAAACTCCAAGTATAGTGCCAGGAACTTTAACATTTGTAAGTTTAAAACCCTAAGTATAGTGACAGGAATTTTAACACTTGTAAGTTTAAAACTCTAAGTATAGTGACAGGAACATTAACACTTGTAAGTATAAAACTCCAAGTATACTGACAAGAACTTTAACACTTGTAAGTTCAAAACTCCAAGTATAGTGCCAGGAACTTTAACACTTGTAAGTTTAAAACTCTAAGTATAGTGACAGGAATTTTAACACTTGTAAGTTTAAAACTCTAAGTATAGTGACAGGAACTTTAACACTTGTAAGTTTAAAACTCTAAGCATAGTGACAGGAACTCTAACACTTGTAAGTTTAAAACTCTAAGTATAGTGACAGGAATTTTAACACTTGTAAGTTTAAAACTCTAAGTATAGTGACAGAACTTTAACACTTGTAAGTTTAAAACTTCAAATATAGTGACAGGAACTTTAACACTTTTAAGTTTAAAACTCTAAGTATAGTGACAGGAACTTTAACACTTGTAAGTTTAAAACTCTAAATATAGTGACAGGAACTTTAACACTTGTAAGTTTAAAACTCTAAGTATAGTGACAAGAACTTTAACACTTGTAAGTTTAAAACTCTAAGTATAGTGACAGGAATTTTAACACTTGTAAGTTTAAAACTCTAAGTATAGTGACAGGAACTTTAACACTTGTAAGTTTAAAACTCTATGTATAGTGACAGGAACTTTAACACTTGTAAGTTTAAAACTCTACGTATAGTGACTGGAACTTTAACACTTGTAAGTTTAAAACTCTAAGTATAGTGACAAGAACTTTAACACTTGTAAGTTTAAAACTCTAAGTATAGTGACAGGAATTTTAACACTTGTAAGTATAAAACCTAAGTATAGTGACAGGAACTTTAACACTTGTAAGTTTAAAAGTCTAAGTATAGTGACAGGAACTTTAACACTTGTAAGTTTAAAACTCCAAGTATAGTGACAGGAACTTTAACACTTGTAAGTTTAAAACTCTAAGTATAGTGACAGGAATTTTAACACTTGTAAGTATAAAACCTAAGTATAGTGACAGGAACTTTACCACTTGTAAGTTTAAAAGTCTAAGTATAGTGACAGGAACTTTAACACTTGTAAGTTTAAAACTCCAAGTATAGTGACAGGAACTTTAACACTTGTAAGCTTAAAACTCTAAGTATAGTAACAAGAACTTTAACACTTGTAAGTTTAAAACTCTAAGTATAGTGACAGGAACTTTAACACTTGTAAGTTTAAAACTCTAAGTATAGTGACAAGAACTTTAAGACTTGTAAGTTTAAAACTCTAAGTCTAGTGACAGGAACTTTAACACTTGTAAGTTTAAAACTCTAAGTATAGTGACAGGAACTTTAACACTTGTAAGTTTAAAACTCTATGTATAGTGACACGAACTTTAACACTTGTAAGTTTAAAACTCTAAGTATAGTGACAGGAACTTTAACACTTGTAAGTTTAAAACACTAAGTATAGTGACAAGAACTTTAACACTTGTAAGTTTAAAACTCCAAGTATAGTGACAGGAACTTTAACACTTGTAAGTTTAAAACTCCAAGTATAGAGCCAGGAACTTTAACACTTGTAAGTTTAAAACTCTAAGTATAGTGACAGGAATTTTAACACTTGTAAGTTTAAAACTCTAAGTATAGTGACAGGAACTTTAACACTTGTAAGTTTAAAACTCTAAGCATAGTGACAGGAACTCTAACACTTGTAAGTTTAAAACTCTAAGTATAGTGACAGGAATTTTAACACTTGTAAGTTTAAAACTCTAAGTATAGTGACAGAACTTTAACACTTGTAAGTTTAAAACTCTAAGCATAGTGACAGGAACTCTAACACTTGTAAGTTTAAAACTCTATGTATAGTGACAGGAAATTTAACACTTGTAAGTTTAAAACTCTAAGTATAGTGACAGGAACTTTAACACTTGTAAGTTTAAAACTCTATGTATAGTGACAGGAACTTTAACACTTGTAAGTTTAAAACTCTAAGTATAGTGACAGGAACTTTAACACTTCTAAGTTTAAAACTCTAAGTATAGTGACAAGAACTTTAACACTTGTAAGTTTAAAACTCTAAGTATAGTGACAGGAATTTTAACACTTGTAAGTATAAAACCTAAGTATAGTGACAGGAACTTTAACACTAGTAAGTTTAAAACTCTAAGTATAGTGACAGAAACTTTAACATTTGTAAGTTTAAAACCCTAAGTATAGTGACAGGAATTTTAACACTTGTAAGTTTAAAACTCTAAGTATAGTGACAGGAACTTTAACACTTGTAAGTTTAAAACTCTAAGCATAGTGACAGGAACTCTAACACTTGTAAGTTTAAAACTCTAAGTATAGTGACAGGAACTTTAACACTTGTAAGTTTAAAACTCTAAGTATAGTGACAAGAACTTTAAGACTTGTAAGTTTAAAACTCTAAGTCTAGTGACAGGAACTTTAACACTTGTAAGTTTAAAACTCTAAGTATAGTGACAGGAACTTTAACACTTGTAAGTTTAAAACTCTATGTATAGTGACACGAACTTTAACACTTGTAAGTTTAAAACTCTAAGTATAGTGACAGGAACTTTAACACTTGTAAGTTTAAAACACTAAGTATAGTGACAAGAACTTTAACACTTGTAAGTTTAAAACTCCAAGTATAGTGACAGGAACTTTAACACTTGTAAGTTTAAAACTCCAAGTATAGTGCCAGGAACTTTAACACTTGTATGTTTAAAACACTAAGTATAGTGACAAGAACTTTAACACTTGTAAGTTTAAAACTCCAAGTATAGTGACAAGAACTTTAACACTAGTAAGTTTAAAACTCTAAGTATAGTGACAGAAACTTTAACATTTGTAAGTTTAAAACCCTAATTATAGTGACAGGAATTTTAACACTTGTAAGTTTAAAACTCTAAGTATAGTGACAGGAACATTAACACTTGTAAGTATAAAACTCCAAGTATACTGACAAGAACTTTAACACTTGTAAGTTTTAAACTCCAAGTATAGTGCCAGGAACTTTAACACTTGTAAGTTTAAAACTCTAAGCATAGTGACAGGAACTCTAACACTTGTAAGTTTAAAACTCTAAGTATAGTGACAGGAATTTTAACACTTGTAAGTTTAAAACTCTAAGTATAGTGACAGAACTTTAACACTTGTAAGTTTAAAACTCTAAGCATAGTGACAGGAACTCTAACACTTGTAAGTTTAAAACTCTATGTATAGTGACAGGAAATTTAACACTTGTAAGTTTAAAACTCCAAGTATAGTGACAGGAACTTTAACACTTGTAAGTTTAAAACTCTATGTATAGTGACAGGAACTTTAACACTTGTAAGTTTAAAACTCTAAGTATAGTGACAAGAACTTTAACACTTGTAAGTTTAAAACTCTAAGTATAGTGACAGGAATTTTAACACTTGTAAGTATAAAACCTAAGTATAGTGACAGGAACTTTAACACTTGTAAGTTTAAAACTCCAAGTATAGTGACAGGAACTTTAACACTTGTAAGTTTAAAACTCTAAGTATAGTGACAAGAACTTTAACACTTGTAAGTTTAAAACTCTAAGTATAGTGACAAGAACTTTAAGACTTGTAAGTTTAAAACTCTAAGTATAGTGACAGGAACTTTAACACTTGTAAGTTTAAAACTCCAAGTATAGTGCCAGGAACTTTAACACTTGTAAGTTTAAAACTCTAAGTATAGTGATAGGAATTTTAACACTTGTAAGTTTAAAACTCTAAGTATAGTGACAGGAACTTTAACACTTGTAAGTTTAAAACTCTAAGTATAGTGACAGGAACTTTAACACTTGTAAGTTTAAAACTTCAAATATAGTGACAGGAACTTAAACACTTTTAAGTTTAAAACTCTAAGTATAGTGACAGGAACTTTAACACTTGTAAGTTTAAAACTCTAAGTATAGTGACAGGAATTTTAACACTTGTAAGTTTAAAACTCTAAGTATAGTGACAGGAACTTTAACACTTGTAAGTTTAAAACTCTATGTATAGTGACAGGAACTTTAACACTTGTAAGTTTAAAACTCTACGTATAGTGACTGGAACTTTAACACTTGTAAGTTTAAAACTCTAAGTATAGTGACAAGAACTTTAAGACTTGTAAGTTTAAAACTCTAAGTCTAGTGACAGGAACTTTAACACTTGTAAGTTTAAAACTCTAAGTATAGTGACAGGAACTTTAACACTTGTAAGTTTAAAACTCTATGTATAGTGACACGAACTTTAACACTTGTAAGTTTAAAACTCTAAGTATAGTGACAGGAACTTTAACACTTGTAAGTTTAAAACACTATGTATAGTGACAGGAAATTTAACACTTGTAAGTTTAAAACTCCAAGTATAGTGACAGGAACTTTAACACTTGTAAGTTTAAAACTCCAAGTATAGTGCCAGGAACTTTAACATTTGTAAGTTTAAAACCCTAAGTATAGTGACAGGAATTTTAACACTTGTAAGTTTAAAACTCTAAGTATAGTGACAGGAACATTAACACTTGTAAGTATAAAACTCCAAGTATACTGACAAGAACTTTAACACTTGTAAGTTTAAAACTCCAAGTATAGTGCCAGGAACTTTAACACTTGTAAGTTTAAAACTCTAAGTATAGTGACAGGAATTTTAACACTTGTAAGTTTAAAACTCTAAGTATAGTGACAGGAACTTTAACACTTGTAAGTTTAAAACTCTAAGCATAGTGACAGGAACTCTAACACTTGTAAGTTTAAAACTCTAAGTATAGTGACAGGAATTTTAACACTTGTAAGTTTAAAACTCTAAGTATAGTGACAGAACTTTAACACTTGTAAGTTTAAAACTTCAAATATAGTGACAGGAACTTTAACACTTTTAAGTTTAAAACTCTAAGTATAGTGACAGGAACTTTAACACTTGTAAGTTTAAAACTCTATGTATAGTGACAGGAACTTTAACACTTGTAAGTTTAAAACTCTACGTATAGTGACTGGAACTTTAACACTTGTAAGTTTAAAACTCTAAGTATAGTGACAAGAACTTTAACACTTGTAAGTTTAAAACTCTAAGTATAGTGACAGGAATTTTAACACTTGTAAGTATAAAACCTAAGTATAGTGACAGGAACTTTAACACTTGTAAGTTTAAAAGTCTAAGTATAGTGACAGGAACTTTAACACTTGTAAGTTTAAAACTCCAAGTATAGTGACAGGAACTTTAACACTTGTAAGTTTAAAACTCTAAGTATAGTGACAGGAATTTTAACACTTGTAAGTATAAAACCTAAGTATAGTGACAGGAACTTTACCACTTGTAAGTTTAAAAGTCTAAGTATAGTGACAGGAACTTTAACACTTGTAAGTTTAAAACTCCAAGTATAGTGACAGGAACTTTAACACTTGTAAGCTTAAAACTCTAAGTATAGTAACAAGAACTTTAACACTTGTAAGTTTAAAACTCTAAGTATAGTGACAGGAACTTTAACACTTGTAAGTTTAAAACTCTAAGTATAGTGACAAGAACTTTAAGACTTGTAAGTTTAAAACTCTAAGTCTAGTGACAGGAACTTTAACACTTGTAAGTTTAAAACTCTAAGTATAGTGACAGGAACTTTAACACTTGTAAGTTTAAAACTCTATGTATAGTGACACGAACTTTAACACTTGTAAGTTTAAAACTCTAAGTATAGTGACAGGAAATTTAACACTTGTAAGTTTAAAACACTAAGTATAGTGACAAGAACTTTAACACTTGTAAGTTTAAAACTCCAAGTATAGTGACAGGAACTTTAACACTTGTAAGTTTAAAACTCCAAGTATAGAGCCAGGAACTTTAACACTTGTAAGTTTAAAACTCTAAGTATAGTGACAGGAATTTTAACACTTGTAAGTTTAAAACTCTAAGTATAGTGACAGGAACTTTAACACTTGTAAGTTTAAAACTCTAAGCATAGTGACAGGAACTCTAACACTTGTAAGTTTAAAACTCTAAGTATAGTGACAGGAATTTTAACACTTGTAAGTTTAAAACTCTAAGTATAGTGACAGAACTTTAACACTTGTAAGTTTAAAACTCTAAGCATAGTGACAGGAACTCTAACACTTGTAAGTTTAAAACTCTATGTATAGTGACAGGAAATTTAACACTTGTAAGTTTAAAACTCTAAGTATAGTGACAGGAACTTTAACACTTGTAAGTTTAAAACTCTATGTATAGTGACAGGAACTTTAACACTTGTAAGTTTAAAACTCTAAGTATAGTGACAGGAACTTTAACACTTGTAAGTTTAAAACTCTAAGTATAGTGACAAGAACTTTAACACTTGTAAGTTTAAAACTCTAAGTATAGTGACAGGAATTTTAACACTTGTAAGTATAAAACTCTAAGTATAGTGACAGGAACTTTAACACTTGTAAGTTTAAAACTCTAAATATAGTGACAGGAACTTTAACACTTGTAAGTTTAAAACTCTATGTATAGTGACAGGAACTTTAACACTTGTAAGTTTAAAACTCTAAGTATAGTGACAAGAACTTTAACACTTGTAAGTTTAAAACTCTAAGTATAGTGACAGGAATTTTAACACTTGTAAGTATAAAACCTAAGTATAGTGACAGGAACTTTAACACTTGTAAGTTTAAAACTCCAAGTATAGTGACAGGAACTTTAACACTTGTAAGTTTAAAACTCTAAGTATAGTGACAAGAACTTTAACACTTGTAAGTTTAAAACTCTAAGTATAGTGACAAGAACTTTAAGACTTGTAAGTTTAAAACTCTAAGTATAGTGACAGGAACTTTAACACTTGTAAGTTTAAAACTCCAAGTATAGTGCCAGGAACTTTAACACTTGTAAGTTTAAAACTCTAAGTATAGTGATAGGAATTTTAACACTTGTAAGTTTAAAACTCTAAGTATAGTGACAGGAACTTTAACACTTGTAAGTTTAAAACTCTAAGTATAGTGACAGGAACTTTAACACTTGTAAGTTTAAAACTTCAAATATAGTGACAGGAACTTAAACACTTTTAAGTTTAAAACTCTAAGTATAGTGACAGGAACTTTAACACTTGTAAGTTTAAAACTCTAAGTATAGTGACAGGAATTTTAACACTTGTAAGTTTAAAACTCTAAGTATAGTGACAGGAACTTTAACACTTGTAAGTTTAAAACTCTATGTATAGTGACAGGAACTTTAACACTTGTAAGTTTAAAACTCTACGTATAGTGACTGGAACTTTAACACTTGTAAGTTTAAAACTCTAAGTATAGTGACAAGAACTTTAAGACTTGTAAGTTTAAAACTCTAAGTCTAGTGACAGGAACTTTAACACTTGTAAGTTTAAAACTCTAAGTATAGTGACAGGAACTTTAACACTTGTAAGTTTAAAACTCTATGTATAGTGACACGAACTTTAACACTTGTAAGTTTAAAACTCTAAGTATAGTGACAGGAACTTTAACACTTGTAAGTTTAAAACACTAAGTATAGTGACAAGAACTTTAACACTTGTAAGTTTAAAACTCCAAGTATAGTGACAGGAACTTTAACACTTGTAAGTTTAAAACTCCAAGTATAGTGCCAGGAACTTTAACATTTGTAAGTTTAAAACCCTAAGTATAGTGACAGGAATTTTAACACTTGTAAGTTTAAAACTCTAAGTATAGTGACAGGAACATTAACACTTGTAAGTATAAAACTCCAAGTATACTGACAAGAACTTTAACACTTGTAAGTTTAAAACTCCAAGTATAGTGCCAGGAACTTTAACACTTGTAAGTTTAAAACTCTAAGTATAGTGACAGGAATTTTAACACTTGTAAGTTTAAAACTCTAAGTATAGTGACAGGAACTTTAACACTTGTAAGTTTAAAACTCTAAGCATAGTGACAGGAACTCTAACACTTGTAAGTTTAAAACTCTAAGTATAGTGACAGGAATTTTAACACTTGTAAGTTTAAAACTCTAAGTATAGTGACAGAACTTTAACACTTGTAAGTTTAAAACTTCAAATACAGTGACAGGAACTTTAACACTTTTAAGTTTAAAACTCTAAGTATAGTGACAGGAACTTTAACACTTGTAAGTTTAAAACTCTAAATATAGTGACAGGAACTTTAACACTTGTAAGTTTAAAACTCTAAGTATAGTGACAAGAACTTTAACACTTGTAAGTTTAAAACTCTAAGTATAGTGACAGGAATTTTAACACTTGTAAGTTTAAAACTCTAAGTATAGTGACAGGAACTTTAACACTTGTAAGTTTAAAACTCTATGTATAGTGACAGGAACTTTAACACTTGTAAGTTTAAAACTCTACGTATAGTGACTGGAACTTTAACACTTGTAAGTTTAAAACTCTAAGTATAGTGACAAGAACTTTAACACTTGTAAGTTTAAAACTCTAAGTATAGTGACAGGAATTTTAACACTTGTAAGTATAAAACCTAAGTATAGTGACAGGAACTTTAACACTTGTAAGTTTAAAAGTCTAAGTATAGTGACAGGAACTTTAACACTTGTAAGTTTAAAACTCCAAGTATAGTGACAGGAACTTTAACACTTGTAAGTTTAAAACTCTAAGTATAGTGACAGGAATTTTAACACTTGTAAGTATAAAACCTAAGTATAGTGACAGGAACTTTACCACTTGTAAGTTTAAAAGTCTAAGTATAGTGACAGGAACTTTAACACTTGTAAGTTTAAAACTCCAAGTATAGTGACAGGAACTTTAACACTTGTAAGCTTAAAACTCTAAGTATAGTAACAAGAACTTTAACACTTGTAAGTTTAAAACTCTAAGTATAGTGACAGGAACTTTAACACTTGTAAGTTTAAAACTCTAAGTATAGTGACAAGAACTTTAAGACTTGTAAGTTTAAAACTCTAAGTCTAGTGACAGGAACTTTAACACTTGTAAGTTTAAAACTCTAAGTATAGTGACAGGAACTTTAACACTTGTAAGTTTAAAACTCTATGTATAGTGACACGAACTTTAACACTTGTAAGTTTAAAACTCTAAGTATAGTGACAGGAACTTTAACACTTGTAAGTTTAAAACACTAAGTATAGTGACAAGAACTTTAACACTTGTAAGTTTAAAACTCCAAGTATAGTGACAGGAACTTTAACACTTGTAAGTTTAAAACTCTAAGCATAGTGACAGGAACTCTAACACTTGTAAGTTTAAAACTCTAAGTATAGTGACAGGAATTTTAACACTTGTAAGTTTAAAACTCTAAGTATAGTGACAGAACTTTAACACTTGTAAGTTTAAAACTCTAAGCATAGTGACAGGAACTCTAACACTTGTAAGTTTAAAACTCTATGTATAGTGACAGGAAATTTAACACTTGTAAGTTTAAAACTCTAAGTATAGTGACAGGAACTTTAACACTTGTAAGTTTAAAACTCTATGTATAGTGACAGGAACTTTAACACTTGTAAGTTTAAAACTCTAAGTATAGTGACAGGAACTTTAACACTTGTAAGTTTAAAACTCTAAGTATAGTGACAAGAACTTTAACACTTGTAAGTTTAAAACTCTAAGTATAGTGACAGGAATTTTAACACTTGTAAGTATAAAACTCTAAGTATAGTGACAGGAACTTTAACACTTGTAAGTTTAAAACTCTATGTATAGTGACACGAACTTTAACACTTGTAAGTTTAAAACTCCAAGTATAGTGACAGGAACTTTAACACTTGTAAGTTTAAAACACTAAGTATAGTGACAAGAACTTTAACACTTGTAAGTTTAAAACTCCAAGTATAGTGACAGGAACTTTAACACTTGTAAGTTTAAAACTCCAAGTATAGTGCCAGGAACTTTAACATTTGTAAGTTTAAAACCCTAAGTATAGTGACAGGAATTTTAACACTTGTAAGTTTAAAACTCTAAGTATAGTGACAGGAACATTAACACTTGTAAGTATAAAACTCCAAGTATACTGACAAAAACTTTAACACTTGTAAGTTTAAAACTCCAAGTATAGTGCCAGGAACTTTAACACTTGTAAGTTTAAAACTCTAAGTATAGTGACAGGAATTTTAACACTTGTAAGTTTAAAACTCTAAGTATAGTGACAAGAACTTTAAGACTTGTAAGTTTAAAACTCTAAGTCTAGTGACAGGAACATTAACACTTGTAAGTTTAACACTCTAAGTATAGTGACAGGAACTTTAACACTTGTAAGTTTAAAACTCTATGTATAGTGACACGAACTTTAACACTTGTAAGTTTAAAACTCTAAGTATAGTGACAGGAACTTTAACACTTGTAAGTTTAAAACACTAAGTATAGTGACAAGAACTTTAACACTTGTAAGTTTAAAACTCCAAGTATAGTGACAGGAACTTTAACACTTGTAAGTTTAAAACTCCAAGTATAGTGCCAGGAACTTTAACACTTGTATGTTTAAAACACTAAGTATAGTGACAAGAACTTTAACACTTGTAAGTTTAAAACTCCAAGTATAGTGACAAGAACTTTAACACTAGTAAGTTTAAAACTCTAAGTATAGTGACAGAAACTTTAACATTTGTAAGTTTAAAACCCTAAGTATAGTGACAGGAATTTTAACACTTGTAAGTTTAAAACTCTAAGTATAGTGACAGGAACATTAACACTTGTAAGTATAAAACTCCAAGTATACTGACAAGAACTTTAACACTTGTAAGTTTAAAACTCCAAGTATAGTGCCAGGAACTTTAACACTTGTAAGTTTAAAACTCTAAGCATAGTGACAGGAACTCTAACACTTGTAAGTTTAAAACTCTAAGTATAGTGACAGGAATTTTAACACTTGTAAGTTTAAAACTCTAAGTATAGTGACAGAACTTTAACACTTGTAAGTTTAAAACTCTAAGCATAGTGACAGGAACTCCAGCACTTGTAATTTTAAAACTCTATGTATAGTGACAGGAAATTTAACACTTGTAAGTTTAAAACTCTAAGTATAGTGACAGGAACTTTAACACTTGTAAGTTTAAAACTCTATGTATAGTGACAGGAACTTTAACACTTGTAAGTTTAAAACTCTAAGTATAGTGACAAGAACTTTAACACTTGTAAGTTTAAAACTCTAAGTATAGTGACAGGAATTTTAACACTTGTAAGTATAAAACCTAAGTATAGTGACAGGAACTTTAACACTTGTAAGTTTAAAACTCCAAGTATAGTGACAGGAACTTTAACACTTGTAAGTTTAAAACTCTAAGTATAGTGACAAGAACTTTAACACTTGTAAGTTTAAAACTCTAAGTATAGTGACAAGAACTTTAAGACTTGTAAGTTTAAAACTCTAAGTATAGTGACAGGAACTTTAACACTTGTAAGTTTAAAACTCCAAGTATAGTGCCAGGAACTTTAACACTTGTAAGTTTAAAACTCTAAGTATAGTGATAGGAATTTTAACACTTGTAAGTTTAAAACTCTAAGTATAGTGACAGGAACTTTAACACTTGTAAGTTTAAAACTCTAAGTATAGTGACAGGAACTTTAACACTTGTAAGTTTAAAACTTCAAATATAGTGACAGGAACTTAAAAACTTTTAAGTTTAAAACTCTAAGTATAGTGACAGGAACTTTAACACTTGTAAGTTTAAAACTCTAAGTATAGTGACAGGAATTTTAACACTTGTAAGTTTAAAACTCTAAGTATAGTGACAGGAACTTTAACACTTGTAAGTTTAAAACTCTATGTATAGTGACAGGAACTTTAACACTTGTAAGTTTAAAACTCTACGTATAGTGACTGGAACTTTAACACTTGTAAGTTTAAAACTCTAAGTATAGTGACAAGAACTTTAAGAATTGTAAGTTTAAAACTCTAAGTCTAGTGACAGGAACTTTAACACTTGTAAGTTTAAAACTCTAAGTATAGTGACAGGAACTTTAACACTTGTAAGTTTAAAACTCTAAGTATAGTGACAAGAACTTTAAGACTTGTAAGTTTAAAACTCTAAGTCTAGTGACAGGAACTTTAACACTTGTAAGTTTAAAACTCTACGTATAGTGACTGGAACTTTAACACTTGTAAGTTTAAAACTCTAAGTATAGTGACAAGAATTTTAAGACTTGTAAGTTTAAAACTCTAAGTATAGTGACAAGAACTTTAACACTTGTAAGTTTAAAACTCCAGGTATAGTGACAGGAACTTTAACACTTGTAAGTTTAAAACTCCAAGTATAGTGCCAGGAACTTTAACATTTGTAAGTTTAAAACCCTAAGTATAGTGACAGGAATTTTAACACTTGTAAGTTTAAAACTCTAAGTATAGTGACAGGAACATTAACACTTGTAAGTATAAAACTCCAAGTATACTGACAAGAACTTTAACACTTGTAAGTTCAAAACTCCAAGTATAGTGCCAGGAACTTTAACACTTGTAAGTTTAAAACTCTAAGTATAGTGACAGGAATTTTAACACTTGTAAGTTTAAAACTCTAAGTATAGTGACAGGAACTTTAACACTTGTAAGTTTAAAACTCTAAGCATAGTGACAGGAACTCTAACACTTGTAAGTTTAAAACTCTAAGTATAGTGACAGGAATTTTAACACTTGTAAGTTTAAAACTCTAAGTATAGTGACAGAACTTTAACACTTGTAAGTTTAAAACTTCAAATATAGTGACAGGAACTTTAACACTTTTAAGTTTAAAACTCTAAGTATAGTGACAGGAACTTTAACACTTGTAAGTTTAAAACTCTAAATATAGTGACAGGAACTTTAACACTTGTAAGTTTAAAACTCTAAGTATAGTGACAAGAACTTTAACACTTGTAAGTTTAAAACTCTAAGTATAGTGACAGGAATTTTAACACTTGTAAGTTTAAAACTCTAAGTATAGTGACAGGAACTTTAACACTTGTAAGTTTAAAACTCTATGTATAGTGACAGGAACTTTAACACTTGTAAGTTTAAAACTCTACGTATAGTGACTGGAACTTTAACACTTGTAAGTTTAAAACTCTAAGTATAGTGACAAGAACTTTAACACTTGTAAGTTTAAAACTCTAAGTATAGTGACAGGAATTTTAACACTTGTAAGTATAAAACCTAAGTATAGTGACAGGAACTTTAACACTTGTAAGTTTAAAAGTCTAAGTATAGTGACAGGAACTTTAACACTTGTAAGTTTAAAACTCCAAGTATAGTGACAGGAACTTTAACACTTGTAAGTTTAAAACTCTAAGTATAGTGACAGGAATTTTAACACTTGTAAGTATAAAACCTAAGTATAGTGACAGGAACTTTACCACTTGTAAGTTTAAAAGTCTAAGTATAGTGACAGGAACTTTAACACTTGTAAGTTTAAAACTCCAAGTATAGTGACAGGAACTTTAACACTTGTAAGCTTAAAACTCTAAGTATAGTAACAAGAACTTTAACACTTGTAAGTTTAAAACTCTAAGTATAGTGACAGGAACTTTAACACTTGTAAGTTTAAAACTCTAAGTATAGTGACAAGAACTTTAAGACTTGTAAGTTTAAAACTCTAAGTCTAGTGACAGGAACTTTAACACTTGTAAGTTTAAAACTCTAAGTATAGTGACAGGAACTTTAACACTTGTAAGTTTAAAACTCTATGTATAGTGACACGAACTTTAACACTTGTAAGTTTAAAACTCTAAGTATAGTGACAGGAACTTTAACACTTGTAAGTTTAAAACACTAAGTATAGTGACAAGAACTTTAACACTTGTAAGTTTAAAACTCCAAGTATAGTGACAGGAACTTTAACACTTGTAAGTTTAAAACTCCAAGTATAGAGCCAGGAACTTTAACACTTGTAAGTTTAAAACTCTAAGTATAGTGACAGGAATTTTAACACTTGTAAGTTTAAAACTCTAAGTATAGTGACAGGAACTTTAACACTTGTAAGTTTAAAACTCTAAGCATAGTGACAGGAACTCTAACACTTGTAAGTTTAAAACTCTAAGTATAGTGACAGGAATTTTAACACTTGTAAGTTTAAAACTCTAAGTATAGTGACAGAACTTTAACACTTGTAAGTTTAAAACTCTAAGCATAGTGACAGGAACTCTAACACTTGTAAGTTTAAAACTCTATGTATAGTGACAGGAAATTTAACACTTGTAAGTTTAAAACTCTAAGTATAGTGACAGAAACTTTAACACTTGTAAGTTTAAAACTCTATGTATAGTGACAGGAACTTTAACACTTGTAAGTTTAAAACTCTAAGTATAGTGACAGGAACTTTAACACTTGTAAGTTTAAAACTCTAAGTATAGTGACAAGAACTTTAACACTTGTAAGTTTAAAACTCTAAGTATAGTGACAGGAATTTTAACACTTGTAAGTATAAAACCTAAGTATAGTGACAGGAACTTTAACACTTGTAAGTTTAAAACTCCAAGTATAGTGACAAGAACTTTAACACTAGTAAGTTTAAAACTCTAAGTATAGTGACAGAAACTTTAACATTTGTAAGTTTAAAACCCTAAGTATAGTGACAGGAATTTTAACACTTGTAAGTTTAAAACTCTAAGTATAGTGACAGGAACTTTAACACTTGTAAGTTTAAAACTCTAAGCATAGTGACAGGAACTCTAACACTTGTAAGTTTAAAACTCTAAGTATAGTGACAGGAACTTTAACACTTGTAAGTTTAAAACTCTAAGTATAGTGACAAGAACTTTAAGACTTGTAAGTTTAAAACTCTAAGTCTAGTGACAGGAACTTTACCACTTGTAAGTTTAAAACTCTAAGTATAGTGACAGGAACTTTAACACTTGTAAGTTTAAAACTCTATGTATAGTGACACGAACTTTAACACTTGTAAGTTTAAAACTCTAAGTATAGTGACAGGAACTTTAACACTTGTAAGTTTAAAACACTAAGTATAGTGACAAGAACTTTAACACTTGTAAGTTTAAAACTCCAAGTATAGTGACAGGAACTTTAACACTTGTAAGTTTAAAACTCCAAGTATAGTGCCAGGAACTTTAACACTTGTATGTTTAAAACACTAAGTATAGTGACAAGAACTTTAACACTTGTAAGTTTAAAACTCCAAGTATAGTGACAAGAACTTTAACACTAGTAAGTTTAAAACTCTAAGTATAGTGACAGAAACTTTAACATTTGTAAGTTTAAAACCCTAAGTATAGTGACAGGAATTTTAACACTTGTAAGTTTAAAACTCTAAGTATAGTGACAGGAACATTAACACTTGTAAGTATAAAACTCCAAGTATACTGACAAGAACTTTAACACTTGTAAGTTTAAAACTCCAAGTATAGTGCCAGGAACTTTAACACTTGTAAGTTTAAAACTCTAAGCATAGTGACAGGAACTCTAACACTTGTAAGTTTAAAACTCTAAGTATAGTGACAGGAATTTTAACACTTGTAAGTTTAAAACTCTAAGTATAGTGACAGAACTTTAACACTTGTAAGTTTAAAACTCTAAGCATAGTGACAGGAACTCTAACACTTGTAAGTTTAAAACTCTATGTATAGTGACAGGAAATTTAACACTTGTAAGTTTAAAACTCCAAGTATAGTGACAGGAACTTTAACACTTGTAAGTTTAAAACTCTATGTATAGTGACAGGAACTTTAACACTTGTAAGTTTAAAACTCTAAGTATAGTGACAAGAACTTTAACACTTGTAAGTTTAAAACTCTAAGTATAGTGACAGGAATTTTAACACTTGTAAGTATAAAACCTAAGTATAGTGACAGGAACTTTAACACTTGTAAGTTTAAAACTCCAAGTATAGTGACAGGAACTTTAACACTTGTAAGTTTAAAACTCTAAGTATAGTGACAAGAACTTTAACACTTGTAAGTTTAAAACTCTAAGTATAGTGACAAGAACTTTAAGACTTGTAAGTTTAAAACTCTAAGTATAGTGACAGGAACTTTAACACTTGTAAGTTTAAAACTCCAAGTATAGTGCCAGGAACTTTAACACTTGTAAGTTTAAAACTCTAAGTATAGTGATAGGAATTTTAACACTTGTAAGTTTAAAACTCTAAGTATAGTGACAGGAACTTTAACACTTGTAAGTTTAAAACTCTAAGTATAGTGACAGGAACTTTAACACTTGTAAGTTTAAAACTTCAAATATAGTGACAGGAACTTAAACACTTTTAAGTTTAAAACTCTAAGTATAGTGACAGGAACTTTAACACTTGTAAGTTTAAAACTCTAAGTATAGTGACAGGAATTTTAACACTTGTAAGTTTAAAACTCTAAGTATAGTGACAGGAACTTTAACACTTGTAAGTTTAAAACTCTATGTATAGTGACAGGAACTTTAACACTTGTAAGTTTAAAACTCTACGTATAGTGACTGGAACTTTAACACTTGTAAGTTTAAAACTCTAAGTATAGTGACAAGAACTTTAAGACTTGTAAGTTTAAAACTCTAAGTCTAGTGACAGGAACTTTAACACTTGTAAGTTTAAAACTCTAAGTATAGTGACAGGAACTTTAACACTTGTAAGTTTAAAACTCTATGTATAGTGACACGAACTTTAACACTTGTAAGTTTAAAACTCTAAGTATAGTGACAGGAACTTTAACACTTGTAAGTTTAAAACACTAAGTATAGTGACAAGAACTTTAACACTTGTAAGTTTAAAACTCCAAGTATAGTGACAGGAACTTTAACACTTGTAAGTTTAAAACTCCAAGTATAGTGCCAGGAACTTTAACATTTGTAAGTTTAAAACCCTAAGTATAGTGACAGGAATTTTAACACTTGTAAGTTTAAAACTCTAAGTATAGTGACAGGAACATTAACACTTGTAAGTATAAAACTCCAAGTATACTGACAAGAACTTTAACACTTGTAAGTTTAAAACTCCAAGTATAGTGCCAGGAACTTTAACACTTGTAAGTTTAAAACTCTAAGTATAGTGACAGGAATTTTAACACTTGTAAGTTTAAAACTCTAAGTATAGTGACAGGAACTTTAACACTTGTAAGTTTAAAACTCTAAGCATAGTGACAGGAACTCTAACACTTGTAAGTTTAAAACTCTAAGTATAGTGAGAGGAATTTTAACACTTGTAAGTTTAAAACTCTAAGTATAGTGACAGAACTTTAACACTTGTAAGTTTAAAACTTCAAATATAGTGACAGGAACTTTAACACTTTTAAGTTTAAAACTCTAAGTATAGTGACAGGAACTTTAACACTTGTAAGTTTAAAACTCTATGTATAGTGACAGGAACTTTAACACTTGTAAGTTTAAAACTCTACGTATAGTGACTGGAACTTTAACACTTGTAAGTTTAAAACTCTAAGTATAGTGACAAGAACTTTAACACTTGTAAGTTTAAAACTCTAAGTATAGTGACAGGAATTTTAACACTTGTAAGTATAAAACCTAAGTATAGTGACAGGAACTTTAACACTTGTAAGTTTAAAAGTCTAAGTATAGTGACAGGAACTTTAACACTTGTAAGTTTAAAACTCCAAGTATAGTGACAGGAACTTTAACACTTGTAAGTTTAAAACTCTAAGTATAGTGACAGGAATTTTAACACTTGTAAGTATAAAACCTAAGTATAGTGACAGGAACTTTACCACTTGTAAGTTTAAAAGTCTAAGTATAGTGACAGGAACTTTAACACTTGTAAGTTTAAAACTCCAAGTATAGTGACAGGAACTTTAACACTTGTAAGCTTAAAACTCTAAGTATAGTAACAAGAACTTTAACACTTGTAAGTTTAAAACTCTAAGTATAGTGACAGGAACTTTAACACTTGTAAGTTTAAAACTGTAAGTATAGTGACAAGAACTTTAAGACTTGTAAGTTTAAAACTCTAAGTCTAGTGACAGGAACTTTAACACTTGTAAGTTTAAAACTCTAAGTATAGTGACAGGAACTTTAACACTTGTAAGTTTAAAACTCTATGTATAGTGACACGAACTTTAACACTTGTAAGTTTAAAACTCTAAGTATAGTGACAGGAACTTTAACACTTGTAAGTTTAAAACACTAAGTATAGTGACAAGAACTTTAACACTTGTAAGTTTAAAACTCCAAGTATAGTGACAGGAACTTTAACACTTGTAAGTTTAAAACTCCAAGTATAGAGCCAGGAACTTTAACACTTGTAAGTTTAAAACTCTAAGTATAGTGACAGGAATTTTAACACTTGTAAGTTTAAAACTCTAAGTATAGTGACAGGAACTTTAACACTTGTAAGTTTAAAACTCTAAGCATAGTGACAGGAACTCTAACACTTGTAAGTTTAAAACTCTAAGTATAGTGACAGGAATTTTAACACTTGTAAGTTTAAAACTCTAAGTATAGTGACAGAACTTTAACACTTGTAAGTTTAAAACTCTAAGCATAGTGACAGGAACTCTAACACTTGTAAGTTTAAAACTCTATGTATAGTGACAGGAAATTTAACACTTGTAAGTTTAAAACTCTAAGTATAGTGACAGGAACTTTAACACTTGTAAGTTTAAAACTCTATGTATAGTGACAGGAACTTTAACACTTGTAAGTTTAAAACTCTAAGTATAGTGACAGGAACTTTAACACTTGTAAGTTTAAAACTCTAAGTATAGTGACAAGAACTTTAACACTTGTAAGTTTAAAACTCTAAGTATAGTGACAGGAATTTTAACACTTGTAAGTATAAAACTCTAAGTATAGTGACAGGAACTTTAACACTTGTAAGTTTAAAACTCTATGTATAGTGACACGAACTTTAACACTTGTAAGTTTAAAACTCCAAGTATAGTGACAGGAACTTTAACACTTGTAAGTTTAAAACACTAAGTATAGTGACAAGAACTTTAACACTTGTAAGTTTAAAACTCCAAGTATAGTGACAGGAACTTTAACACTTGTAAGTTTAAAACTCCAAGTATAGTGCCAGGAACTTTAACATTTGTAAGTTTAAAACCCTAAGTATAGTGACAGGAATTTTAACACTTGTAAGTTTAAAACTCTAAGTATAGTGACAGGAACATTAACACTTGTAAGTATAAAACTCCAAGTATACTGACAAGAACTTTAACACTTGTAAGTTTAAAACTCCAAGTATAGTGCCAGGAACTTTAACACTTGTAAGTTTAAAACTCTAAGTATAGTGACAGGAATTTTAACACTTGTAAGTTTAAAACTCTAAGTATAGTGACAGGAACTTTAACACTTGTAAGTTTAAAACTCTAAGCATAGTGGCAGGAACTCTAACACTTGTAAGTTTAAAACTCTAAGTATAGTGACAGGAATTTTAACACTTGTAAGTTTAAAACTCTAAGTATAGTGACAGAACTTTAACACTTGTAAGTTTAAAACTTCAAATATAGTGACAGGAACTTTAACACTTTTAAGTTTAAAACTCTAAGTATAGTGACAGGAACTTTAACACTTGTAAGTTTAAAACTCTAAATATAGTGACAGGAACTTTAACACTTGTAAGTTTAAAACTCTAAGTATAGTGACAAGAACTTTAACACTTGTAAGTTTAAAACTCTAAGTATAGTGACAGGAATTTTAACACTTGTAAGTTTAAAACTCTAAGTATAGTGACAGGAACTTTAACACTTGTAAGTTTAAAACTCTATGTATAGTGACAGGAACTTTAACACTTGTAAGTTTAAAACTCTACGTATAGTGACTGGAACTTTAACACTTGTAAGTTTAAAACTCTAAGTATAGTGACAAGAACTTTAACACTTGTAAGTTTAAAACTCTAAGTATAGTGACAGGAATTTTAACACTTGTAAGTATAAAACCTAAGTATAGTGACAGGAACTTTAACACTTGTAAGTTTAAAAGTCTAAGTATAGTGACAGGAACTTTAACACTTGTAAGTTTAAAACTCCAAGTATAGTGACAGGAACTTTAACACTTGTAAGTTTAAAACTCTAAGTATAGTGACAGGAATTTTAACACTTGTAAGTATAAAACCTAAGTATAGTGACAGGAACTTTACCACTTGTAAGTTTAAAAGTCTAAGTATAGTGACAGGAACTTTAACACTTGTAAGTTTAAAACTCCAAGTATAGTGACAGGAACTTTAACACTTGTAAGCTTAAAACTCTAAGTATAGTAACAAGAACTTTAACACTTGTAAGTTTAAAACTCTAAGTATAGTGACAGAACTTTAACACTTGTAAGTTTAAAACTCTAAGCATAGTGACAGGAACTCTAACACTTGTAAGTTTAAAACTCTATGTATAGTGACAGGAAATTTAACACTTGTAAGTTTAAAACTCTAAGTATAGTGACAGGAACTTTAACACTTGTAAGTTTAAAACTCTAAGCATAGTGACAGGAACTCTAACACTTGTAAGTTTAAAACTCTAAGTATAGTGACAGAACTTTAACACTTGTAAGTTTAAAACTCTAAGCATAGTGACAGGAACTCTAACACTTGTAAGTTTAAAACTCTATGTATAGTGACAGGAAATTTAACACTTGTAAGTTTAAAACTCTAAGTATAGTGACAGGAACTTTAACACTTGTAAGTTTAAAACTCTATGTATAGTGACAGGAACTTTAACACTTGTAAGTTTAAAACTCTAAGTATAGTGACAGGAACTTTAACACTTGTAAGTTTAAAACTCTAAGTATAGTGACAAGAACTTTAACACTTGTAAGTTTAAAACTCTAAGTATAGTGACAGGAATTTTAACACTTGTAAGTATAAAACCTAAGTATAGTGACAGGAACTTTAACACTTGTAAGTTTAAAACTCCAAGTATAGTGACAGGAACTTTAACACTTGTAAGTTTAAAACTCTAAGTATAGTGACAAGAACTTTAACACTTGTAAGTTTAAAACTCTAAGTATAGTGACAAGAACTTTAAGACTTGTAAGTTTAAAACTCTAAGTATAGTGACAGGAACTTTAACACTTGTAAGTTTAAAACTCCAAGTATAGTGCCAGGAACTTTAACACTTGTAAGTTTAAAACTCTAAGTATAGTGATAGGAATTTTAACACTTGTAAGTTTAAAACTCTAAGTATAGTGACAGGAACTTTAACACTTGTAAGTTTAAAACTCTAAGTATAGTGACAGGAACTTTAACACTTGTAAGTTTAAAACTCTAAATATAGTGACAGGAACTTTAACACTTGTAAGTTTAAAACTCTAAGTATAGTGACAAGAACTTTAACACTTGTAAGTTTAAAACTCTAAGTATAGTGACAGGAATTTTAACACTTGTAAGTTTAAAACTCTAAGTATAGTGACAGGAACTTTAACACTTGTAAGTTTAAAACTCTATGTATAGTGACAGGAACTTTAACACTTGTAAGTTTAAAACTCTACGTATAGTGACTGGAACTTTAACACTTGTAAGTTTAAAACTCTAAGTATAGTGACAAGAACTTTAACACTTGTAAGTTTAAAACTCTAAGTATAGTGACAGGAATTTTAACATTTGTAAGTATAAAACCTAAGTATAGTGACAGGAACTTTAACACTTGTAAGTTTAAAAGTCTAAGTATAGTGACAGGAACTTTACCACTTGTAAGTTTAAAACTCCAAGTATAGTGACAGGAACTTTAACACTTGTAAGCTTAAAACTCTAAGTATAGTAACAAGAACTTTAACACTTGTAAGTTTAAAACTCCAAGTATAGTGCCAGGAACTTTAACACTTGTAAGTTTAAAACTCTAAGTATAGTGACAAGAACTTTAAGACTTGTAAGTTTAAAACTCTAAGTCTAGTGACAGGAACTTTAACACTTGTAAGTTTAAAACTCTAAGTATAGTGACAGGAACTTTAACACTTGTAATTTTAAAACTCTATGTATAGTGACATTAACTTTAACACTTGTAAGTTTAAAACTCTAAGTATAGTGACAGGAACTTTAACACTTGTAAGTTTAAAACACTAAGTATAGTGACAAGAACTTTAACACTTGTAAGTATAAAACTCCAAGTATAGTGACAGGAACTTTAACACTTGTAAGTTTAAAACTCCAAGTATAGTGCCAGGAACTTTAACATTTGTAAGTTTAAAACCCTAAGTATAGTGACAGGAATTTTAACACTTGTAAGTTTAAAACTCTAAGTATAGTGACAGGAACATTAACACTTGTAAGTATAAAACTCCAAGTATACTGACAAGAACTTTAACACTTGTAAGTTTAAAACTCCAAGTATAGTGCCAGGAACTTTAACACTTGTAAGTTTAAAACTCTAAGTATAGTGACAGGAATTTTAACACTTGTAAGTTTAAAACTCTAAGTATAGTGACAGGAACTTTAACACTTGTAAGTTTAAAACTCTAAGCATAGTGACAGGAACTCTAACACTTGTAAGTTTAAAACTCTAAGTATAGTGACAGAACTTTAACACTTGTAAGTTTAAAACTCTAAGTATAGTGACAAGAACTTTAACACTTGTAAGTTTAAAACTTCAAATATAGTGACAGGAACTTTAACACTTTTAAGTTTAAAACTCTAAGTATAGTGACAGGAACTTTAACACTTGTAAGTTTAAAACTCTAAATATAGTGACAGGAACTTTAACACTTGTAAGTTTAAAACTCTAAGTATAGTGACAAGAACTTTAACACTTGTAAGTTTAAAACTCTAAGTATAGTGACAGGAATTTTAACACTTGTAAGTTTAAAACTCTAAGTATAGTGACAGGAACTTTAACACTTGTAAGTTTAAAACTCTATGTATAGTGACAGGAACTTTAACACTTGTAAGTTTAAAACTCTACGTATAGTGACTGGAACTTTAACACTTGTAAGTTTAAAACTCTAAGTATAGTGACAAGAACTTTAACACTTGTAAGTTTAAAACTCTAAGTATAGTGACAGGAATTTTAACACTTGTAAGTATAAAACCTAAGTATAGTGACAGGAACTTTAACACTTGTAAGTTTAAAAGTCTAAGTATAGTGACAGGAACTTTAACACTTGTAAGTTTAAAACTCCAAGTATAGTGACAGGAACTTTAACACTTGTAAGCTTAAAACTCTAAGTATAGTAACAAGAACTTTAACACTTGTAAGTTTAAAACTCTAAGTATAGTGACAGGAACTTTAACACTTGTAAGTTTAAAACTCTAAGTATAGTGACAAGAACTTTAAGACTTGTAAGTTTAAAACTCTAAGTCTAGTGACAGGAACTTTAACACTTGTAAGTTTAAAACTCTAAGTATAGTGACAGGAACTTTAACACTTGTAAGTTTAAAACTCTAAGTATAGTGACAGGAATTTTAACACTTGTAAGTTTAAAACTCTAAGTATAGTGACAGGAATTTTAACACTTGTAAGTTTAAAACTCTAAGTATAGTGACAGAACTTTAACACTTGTAAGTTTAAAACTCTAAGCATAGTGACAGGAACTCTAACACTTGTAAGTTTAAAACTCTATGTATAGTGATAGGAAATTTAACACTTGTAAGTTTAAAACTCTAAGTATAGTGACAGGAACTTTAACACTTGTAAGTTTAAAACTCTAAGTATAGTGACAAGAACTTTAACACTTGTAAGTTTAAAACTTCAAATATAGTGACAGGAACTTTAACACTTTTAAGCTTAAAACTCTAAGTATAGTGACAGGAACTTTAACACTTGTAAGTTTAAAACTCTAAATATAGTGACAGGAACTTTAACACTTGTAAGTTTAAAACTCTAAGTATAGTGACAAGAACTTTAACACTTGTAAGTTTAAAACTCTAAGTATAGTGACAGGAATTTTAACACTTGTAAGTTTAAAACTCTAAGTATAGTGACAGGAACTTTAACACTTGTAAGTTTAAAACTCTATGTATAGTGACAGGAACTTTAACACTTGTAAGTTTAAAACTCTACGTATAGTGACTGGAACTTTAACACTTGTAAGTTTAAAACTCTAAGTATAGTGACAAGAACTTTAACACTTGTAAGTTTAAAACTCTAAGTATAGTGACAGGAATTTTAACACTTGTAAGTATAAAACCTAAGTATAGTGACAGGAACTTTAACACTTGTAAGTTTAAAAGTCTAAGTATAGTGACAGGAACTTTAACACTTGTAAGTTTAAAACTCCAAGTATAGTGACAGGAACTTTACCACTTGTAAGCTTAAAACTCTAAGTATAGTAACAAGAACTTTAACACTTGTAAGTTTAAAACTCTAAGTATAGTGACAGGAACTTTAACACTTGTAAGTTTAAAACTCTAAGTATAGTGACAAGAACTTTAAGACTTGTAAGTTTAAAACTCTAAGTCTAGTGACAGGAACTTTAACACTTGTAAGTTTAAAACTCTAAGTATAGTGACAGGAACTTTAACACTTGTAAGTTTAAAACTCTATGTATAGTGACACGAACTTTAACACTTGTAAGTTTAAAACTCTAAGTATAGTGACAGGAACCTTAACACTTGTAAGTTTAAAACACTAAGTATAGTGACAAGAACTTTAACACTTGTAAGTTTAAAACTCCAAGTATAGTGACAGGAACTTTAACACTTGTAAGTTTAAAACTCCAAGTATAGTGCCAGGAACTTTAACACTTGTATGTTTAAAACACCAAGTATAGTGACAAGAACTTTAACACTTGTAAGTTTAAAACTCCAAGTATAGTGACAAGAACTTTAACACTAGTAAGTTTAAAACTCTAAGTATAGTGACAGAAACTTTAACATTTGTAAGTTTAAAACCCTAAGTATAGTGACAGGAATTTTAACACTTGTAAGTTTAAAACTCTAAGTATAGTGACAGGAACATTAACACTTGTAAGTATAAAACTCCAAGTATACTGACAAGAACTTTAACACTTGTAAGTTTAAAACTCCAAGTATAGTGCCAGGAACTTTAACACTTGTAAGTTTAAAACTCTAAGTATAGTGACAGGAATTTTAACACTTGTAAGTTTAAAACTCTAAGTATAGTGACAGGAACTTTAACACTTGTAAGTTTAAAACTCTAAGCATAGTGACAGGAACTCTAACACTTGTAAGTTTAAAACTCTAAGTATAGTGACAGGAATTTTAACACTTGTAAGTTTAAAACTCTAAGTATAGTGACAGAACTTTAACACTTGTAAGTTTAAAACTCTAAGCATAGTGACAGGAACTCTAACACTTGTAAGTTTAAAACTCTATGTATAGTGACAGGAAATTTAACACTTGTAAGTTTAAAACTCTAAGTATAGTGACAGGAACTTTAACACTTGTAAGTTTAAAACTCTATGTATAGTGACAGGAACTTTAACACTTGTAAGTTTAAAACTCTAAGTATAGTGACAAGAACTTTAAGACTTGTAAGTTTAAAACTCTAAGTCTAGTGACAGGAACTTTAACACTTGTAAGTTTAAAACTCTAAGTATAGTGACAGGAACTTTAACACTTGTAAGTTTAAAACTCTAAGTATAGTGACAGGAATTTTAACACTTGTAAGTTTAAAACTCTAAGTATAGTGACAGGAACTTTAACACTTGTAAGTTTAAAACTCTAAGCATAGTGACAGGAACTCTAACACTTGTAAGTTTAAAACTCTAAGTATAGTGACAGGAATTTTAACACTTGTAAGTTTAAAACTCTAAGTATAGTGACAGAACTTTAACACTTGTAAGTTTAAAACTCTAAGCATAGTGACAGGAACTCTAACACTTGTAAGTTTAAAACTCTATGTATAGTGATAGGAAATTTAACACTTGTAAGTTTAAAACTCTAAGTATAGTGACAGGAACTTTAACACTTGTAAGTTTAAAACTCTAAGTATAGTGACAAGAACTTTAACACTTGTAAGTTTAAAACTTCAAATATAGTGACAGGAACTTTAACACTTTTAAGCTTAAAACTCTAAGTATAGTGACAGGAACTTTAACACTTGTAAGTTTAAAACTCCAAGTATAGTGACAGGAACTTTAACACTTGTAAGCTTAAAACTCTAAGTATAGTAACAAGAACTTTAACACTTGTAAGTTTAAAACTCTAAGTATAGTGACAGGAACTTTAACACTTGTAAGTTTAAAACTCTAAGTATAGTGACAAGAACTTTAAGACTTGTAAGTTTAAAACTCTAAGTCTAGTGACAGGAACTTTAACACTTGTAAGTTTAAAACTCTAAGTATAGTGACAGGAACTTTAACACTTGTAAGTTTAAAACTCTAAGTATAGTGACAGGAATTTTAACACTTGTAAGTTTAAAACTCTAAGTATAGTGACAGGAACTTTAACACTTGTAAGTTTAAAACTCTAAGCATAGTGACAGGAACTCTAACACTTGTAAGTTTAAAACTCTAAGTATAGTGACAGGAATTTTAACACTTGTAAGTTTAAAACTCTAAGTATAGTGACAGAACTTTAACACTTGTAAGTTTAAAACTCTAAGCATAGTGACAGGAACTCTAACACTTGTAAGTTTAAAACTCTATGTATAGTGATAGGAAATTTAACACTTGTAAGTTTAAAACTCTAAGTATAGTGACAGGAACTTTAACACTTGTAAGTTTAAAACTCTAAGTATAGTGACAAGAACTTTAACACTTGTAAGTTTAAAACTTCAAATATAGTGACAGGAACTTTAACACTTTTAAGCTTAAAACTCTAAGTATAGTGACAGGAACTTTAACACTTGTAAGTTTAAAACTCTAAATATAGTGACAGGAACTTTAACACTTGTAAGTTTAAAACTCTAAGTATAGTGACAAGAACTTTAACACTTGTAAGTTTAAAACTCTAAGTATAGTGACAGGAATTTTAACACTTGTAAGTTTAAAACTCTAAGTATAGTGACAGGAACTTTAACACTTGTAAGTTTAAAACTCTATGTATAGTGACAGGAACTTTAACACTTGTAAGTTTAAAACTCTACGTATAGTGACTGGAACTTTAACACTTGTAAGTTTAAAACTCTAAGTATAGTGACAAGAACTTTAACACTTGTAAGTTTAAAACTCTAAGTATAGTGACAGGAATTTTAACACTTGTAAGTATAAAACCTAAGTATAGTGACAGGAACTTTAACACTTGTAAGTTTAAAAGTCTAAGTATAGTGACAGGAACTTTAACACTTGTAAGTTTAAAACTCCAAGTATAGTGACAGGAACTTTACCACTTGTAAGCTTAAAACTCTAAGTATAGTAACAAGAACTTTAACACTTGTAAGTTTAAAACTCTAAGTATAGTGACAGGAACTTTAACACTTGTAAGTTTAAAACTCTAAGTATAGTGACAAGAACTTTAAGACTTGTAAGTTTAAAACTCTAAGTCTAGTGACAGGAACTCTAACACTTGTAAGTTTAAAACTCTAAGTATAGTGACAGAACTTTAACACTTGTAAGTTTAAAACTCTAAGTATAGTGACAAGAACTTTAACACTTGTAAGTTTAAAACTTCAAATATAGTGACAGGAACTTTAACACTTTTAAGTTTAAAACTCTAAGTATAGTGACAGGAACTTTAACACTTGTAAGTTTAAAACTCTAAATATAGTGACAGGAACTTTAACACTTGTAAGTTTAAAACTCTAAGTATAGTGACAAGAACTTTAACACTTGTAAGTTTAAAACTCTATGTATAGTGACATTAACTTTAACACTTGTAAGTTTAAAACTCTAAGTATAGTGACAGGAACTTTAACACTTGTAAGTTTAAAACACTAAGTATAGTGACAAGAACTTTAACACTTGTAAGTATAAAACTCCAAGTATAGTGACAGGAACTTTAACACTTGTAAGTTTAAAACTCCAAGTATAGTGCCAGGAACTTTAACATTTGTAAGTTTAAAACCCTAAGTATAGTGACAGGAATTTTAACACTTGTAAGTTTAAAACTCTAAGTATAGTGACAGGAACATTAACACTTGTAAGTATAAAACTCCAAGTATACTGACAAGAACTTTAACACTTGTAAGTTTAAAACTCCAAGTATAGTGCCAGGAACTTTAACACTTGTAAGTTTAAAACTCTAAGTATAGTGACAGGAATTTTAACACTTGTAAGTTTAAAACTCTAAGTATAGTGACAGGAACTTTAACACTTGTAAGTTTAAAACTCTAAGCATAGTGACAGGAACTCTAACACTTGTAAGTTTAAAACTCTAAGTATAGTGACAGAACTTTAACACTTGTAAGTTTAAAACTCTAAGTATAGTGACAAGAACTTTAACACTTGTAAGTTTAAAACTTCAAATATAGTGACAGGAACTTTAACACTTTTAAGTTTAAAACTCTAAGTATAGTGACAGGAACTTTAACACTTGTAAGTTTAAAACTCTAAATATAGTGACAGGAACTTTAACACTTGTAAGTTTAAAACTCTAAGTATAGTGACAAGAACTTTAACACTTGTAAGTTTAAAACTCTAAGTATAGTGACAGGAATTTTAACACTTGTAAGTTTAAAACTCTAAGTATAGTGACAGGAACTTTAACACTTGTAAGTTTAAAACTCTATGTATAGTGACAGGAACTTTAACACTTGTAAGTTTAAAACTCTACGTATAGTGACTGGAACTTTAACACTTGTAAGTTTAAAACTCTAAGTATAGTGACAAGAACTTTAACACTTGTAAGTTTAAAACTCTAAGTATAGTGACAGGAATTTTAACACTTGTAAGTATAAAACCTAAGTATAGTGACAGGAACTTTAACACTTGTAAGTTTAAAAGTCTAAGTATAGTGACAGGAACTTTAACACTTGTAAGTTTAAAACTCCAAGTATAGTGACAGGAACTTTAACACTTGTAAGCTTAAAACTCTAAGTATAGTAACAAGAACTTTAACACTTGTAAGTTTAAAACTCTAAGTATAGTGACAGGAACTTTAACACTTGTAAGTTTAAAACTCTAAGTATAGTGACAAGAACTTTAAGACTTGTAAGTTTAAAACTCTAAGTCTAGTGACAGGAACTTTAACACTTGTAAGTTTAAAACTCTAAGTATAGTGACAGGAACTTTAACACTTGTAAGTTTAAAACTCTAAGTATAGTGACAGGAATTTTAACACTTGTAAGTTTAAAACTCTAAGTATAGTGACAGGAACTTTAACACTTGTAAGTTTAAAACTCTAAGCATAGTGACAGGAACTCTAACACTTGTAAGTTTAAAACTCTAAGTATAGTGACAGGAATTTTAACACTTGTAAGTTTAAAACTCTAAGTATAGTGACAGAACTTTAACACTTGTAAGTTTAAAACTCTAAGCATAGTGACAGGAACTCTAACACTTGTAAGTTTAAAACTCTATGTATAGTGATAGGAAATTTAACACTTGTAAGTTTAAAACTCTAAGTATAGTGACAGGAACTTTAACACTTGTAAGTTTAAAACTCTAAGTATAGTGACAAGAACTTTAACACTTGTAAGTTTAAAACTTCAAATATAGTGACAGGAACTTTAACACTTTTAAGCTTAAAACTCTAAGTATAGTGACAGGAACTTTAACACTTGTAAGTTTAAAACTCTAAATATAGTGACAGGAACTTTAACACTTGTAAGTTTAAAACTCTAAGTATAGTGACAAGAACTTTAACACTTGTAAGTTTAAAACTCTAAGTATAGTGACAGGAATTTTAACACTTGTAAGTTTAAAACTCTAAGTATAGTGACAGGAACTTTAACACTTGTAAGTTTAAAACTCTATGTATAGTGACAGGAACTTTAACACTTGTAAGTTTAAAACTCTACGTATAGTGACTGGAACTTTAACACTTGTAAGTTTAAAACTCTAAGTATAGTGACAAGAACTTTAACACTTGTAAGTTTAAAACTCTAAGTATAGTGACAGGAATTTTAACACTTGTAAGTATAAAACCTAAGTATAGTGACAGGAACTTTAACACTTGTAAGTTTAAAAGTCTAAGTATAGTGACAGGAACTTTAACACTTGTAAGTTTAAAACTCCAAGTATAGTGACAGGAACTTTACCACTTGTAAGCTTAAAACTCTAAGTATAGTAACAAGAACTTTAACACTTGTAAGTTTAAAACTCTAAGTATAGTGACAGGAACTTTAACACTTGTAAGTTTAAAACTCTAAGTATAGTGACAAGAACTTTAAGACTTGTAAGTTTAAAACTCTAAGTCTAGTGACAGGAACTTTAACACTTGTAAGTTTAAAACTCTAAGTATAGTGACAGGAACTTTAACACTTGTAAGTTTAAAACTCTATGTATAGTGACACGAACTTTAACACTTGTAAGTTTAAAACTCTAAGTATAGTGACAGGAACCTTAACACTTGTAAGTTTAAAACACTAAGTATAGTGACAAGAACTTTAACACTTGTAAGTTTAAAACTCCAAGTATAGTGACAGGAACTTTAACACTTGTAAGTTTAAAACTCCAAGTATAGTGCCAGGAACTTTAACACTTGTATGTTTAAAACACCAAGTATAGTGACAAGAACTTTAACACTTGTAAGTTTAAAACTCCAAGTATAGTGACAAGAACTTTAACACTAGTAAGTTTAAAACTCTAAGTATAGTGACAGAAACTTTAACATTTGTAAGTTTAAAACCCTAAGTATAGTGACAGGAATTTTAACACTTGTAAGTTTAAAACTCTAAGTATAGTGACAGGAACATTAACACTTGTAAGTATAAAACTCCAAGTATACTGACAAGAACTTTAACACTTGTAAGTTTAAAACTCCAAGTATAGTGCCAGGAACTTTAACACTTGTAAGTTTAAAACTCTAAGTATAGTGACAGGAATTTTAACACTTGTAAGTTTAAAACTCTAAGTATAGTGACAGGAACTTTAACACTTGTAAGTTTAAAACTCTAAGCATAGTGACAGGAACTCTAACACTTGTAAGTTTAAAACTCTAAGTATAGTGACAGGAATTTTAACACTTGTAAGTTTAAAACTCTAAGTATAGTGACAGAACTTTAACACTTGTAAGTTTAAAACTCTAAGCATAGTGACAGGAACTCTAACACTTGTAAGTTTAAAACTCTATGTATAGTGACAGGAAATTTAACACTTGTAAGTTTAAAACTCTAAGTATAGTGACAGGAACTTTAACACTTGTAAGTTTAAAACTCTATGTATAGTGACAGGAACTTTAACACTTGTAAGTTTAAAACTCTAAGTATAGTGACAAGAACTTTAAGACTTGTAAGTTTAAAACTCTAAGTCTAGTGACAGGAACTTTAACACTTGTAAGTTTAAAACTCTAAGTATAGTGACAGGAACTTTAACACTTGTAAGTTTAAAACTCTAAGTATAGTGACAGGAATTTTAACACTTGTAAGTTTAAAACTCTAAGTATAGTGACAGGAATTTTAACACTTGTAAGTTTAAAACTCTAAGTATAGTGACAGAACTTTAACACTTGTAAGTTTAAAACTCTAAGCATAGTGACAGGAACTCTAACACTTGTAAGTTTAAAACTCTATGTATAGTGATAGGAAATTTAACACTTGTAAGTTTAAAACTCTAAGTATAGTGACAGGAACTTTAACACTTGTAAGTTTAAAACTCTAAGTATAGTGACAAGAACTTTAACACTTGTAAGTTTAAAACTTCAAATATAGTGACAGGAACTTTAACACTTGTAAGCTTAAAACTCTAAGTATAGTAACAAGAACTTTAACACTTGTAAGTTTAAAACTCTAAGTATAGTGACAGGAACTTTAACACTTGTAAGTTTAAAACTCTAAGTATAGTGACAAGAACTTTAAGACTTGTAAGTTTAAAACTCTAAGTCTAGTGACAGGAACTTTAACACTTGTAAGTTTAAAACTCTAAGTATAGTGACAGGAACTTTAACACTTGTAAGTTTAAAACTCTAAGTATAGTGACAGGAATTTTAACACTTGTAAGTTTAAAACTCTAAGTATAGTGACAGGAACTTTAACACTTGTAAGTTTAAAACTCTAAGCATAGTGACAGGAACTCTAACACTTGTAAGTTTAAAACTCTAAGTATAGTGACAGGAATTTTAACACTTGTAAGTTTAAAACTCTAAGTATAGTGACAGAACTTTAACACTTGTAAGTTTAAAACTCTAAGCATAGTGACAGGAACTCTAACACTTGTAAGTTTAAAACTCTATGTATAGTGATAGGAAATTTAACACTTGTAAGTTTAAAACTCTAAGTATAGTGACAGGAACTTTAACACTTGTAAGTTTAAAACTCTAAGTATAGTGACAAGAACTTTAACACTTGTAAGTTTAAAACTTCAAATATAGTGACAGGAACTTTAACACTTTTAAGCTTAAAACTCTAAGTATAGTGACAGGAACTTTAACACTTGTAAGTTTAAAACTCTAAATATAGTGACAGGAACTTTAACACTTGTAAGTTTAAAACTCTAAGTATAGTGACAAGAACTTTAACACTTGTAAGTTTAAAACTCTAAGTATAGTGACAGGAATTTTAACACTTGTAAGTTTAAAACTCTAAGTATAGTGACAGGAACTTTAACACTTGTAAGTTTAAAACTCTATGTATAGTGACAGGAACTTTAACACTTGTAAGTTTAAAACTCTACGTATAGTGACTGGAACTTTAACACTTGTAAGTTTAAAACTCTAAGTATAGTGACAAGAACTTTAACACTTGTAAGTTTAAAACTCTAAGTATAGTGACAGGAATTTTAACACTTGTAAGTATAAAACCTAAGTATAGTGACAGGAACTTTAACACTTGTAAGTTTAAAAGTCTAAGTATAGTGACAGGAACTTTAACACTTGTAAGTTTAAAACTCCAAGTATAGTGACAGGAACTTTACCACTTGTAAGCTTAAAACTCTAAGTATAGTAACAAGAACTTTAACACTTGTAAGTTTAAAACTCTAAGTATAGTGACAGGAACTTTAACACTTGTAAGTTTAAAACTCTAAGTATAGTGACAAGAACTTTAGGACTTGTAAGTTTAAAACTCTAAGTCTAGTGACAGGAACTTTAACACTTGTAAGTTTAAAACTCTAAGTATAGTGACAGGAACTTTAACACTTGTAAGTTTAAAACTCTATGTATAGTGACACGAACTTTAACACTTGTAAGTTTAAAACTCTAAGTATAGTGACAGGAACCTTAACACTTGTAAGTTTAAAACACTAAGTATAGTGACAAGAACTTTAACACTTGTAAGTTTAAAACTCCAAGTATAGTGACAGGAACTTTAACACTTGTAAGTTTAAAACTCCAAGTATAGTGCCAGGAACTTTAACACTTGTATGTTTAAAACACCAAGTATAGTGACAAGAACTTTAACACTTGTAAGTTTAAAACTCCAAGTATAGTGACAAGAACTTTAACACTAGTAAGTTTAAAACTCTAAGTATAGTGACAGAAACTTTAACATTTGTAAGTTTAAAACCCTAAGTATAGTGACAGGAATTTTAACACTTGTAAGTTTAAAACTCTAAGTATAGTGACAGGAACATTAACACTTGTAAGTATAAAACTCCAAGTATACTGACAAGAACTTTAACACTTGTAAGTTTAAAACTCCAAGTATAGTGCCAGGAACTTTAACACTTGTAAGTTTAAAACTCTAAGTATAGTGACAGGAATTTTAACACTTGTAAGTTTAAAACTCTAAGTATAGTGACAGGAACTTTAACACTTGTAAGTTTAAAACTCTAAGCATAGTGACAGGAACTCTAACACTTGTAAGTTTAAAACTCTAAGTATAGTGACAGGAATTTTAACACTTGTAAGTTTAAAACTCTAAGTATAGTGACAGAACTTTAACACTTGTAAGTTTAAAACTCTAAGCATAGTGACAGGAACTCTAACACTTGTAAGTTTAAAACTCTATGTATAGTGACAGGAAATTTAACACTTGTAAGTTTAAAACTCTAAGTATAGTGACAGGAACTTTAACACTTGTAAGTTTAAAACTCTATGTATAGTGACAGGAACTTTAACACTTGTAAGTTTAAAACTCTAAGTATAGTGACAAGAACTTTAAGACTTGTAAGTTTAAAACTCTAAGTCTAGTGACAGGAACTTTAACACTTGTAAGTTTAAAACTCTAAGTATAGTGACAGGAACTTTAACACTTGTAAGTTTAAAACTCTAAGTATAGTGACAGGAATTTTAACACTTGTAAGTTTAAAACTCTAAGTATAGTGACAGGAACTTTAACACTTGTAAGTTTAAAACTCTAAGCATAGTGACAGGAACTCTAACACTTGTAAGTTTAAAACTCTAAGTATAGTGACAGGAATTTTAACACTTGTAAGTTTAAAACTCTAAGTATAGTGACAGAACTTTAACACTTGTAAGTTTAAAACTCTAAGCATAGTGACAGGAACTCTAACACTTGTAAGTTTAAAACTCTATGTATAGTGATAGGAAATTTAACACTTGTAAGTTTAAAACTCTAAGTATAGTGACAGGAACTTTAACACTTGTAAGTTTAAAACTCTAAGTATAGTGACAAGAACTTTAACACTTGTAAGTTTAAAACTTCAAATATAGTGACAGGAACTTTAACACTTTTAAGCTTAAAACTCTAAGTATAGTGACAGGAACTTTAACACTTGTAAGTTTAAAACTCTAAATATAGTGACAGGAACTTTAACACTTGTAAGTTTAAAACTCTAAGTATAGTGACAAGAACTTTAACACTTGTAAGTTTAAAACTCTAAGTATAGTGACAGGAATTTTAACACTTGTAAGTTTAAAACTCTAAGTATAGTGACAGGAACTTTAACACTTGTAAGTTTAAAACTCTATGTATAGTGACAGGAACTTTAACACTTGTAAGTTTAAAACTCTACGTATAGTGACTGGAACTTTAACACTTGTAAGTTTAAAACTCTAAGTATAGTAACAAGAACTTTAACACTTGTAAGTTTAAAACTCTAAGTATAGTGACAGGAACTTTAACACTTGTAAGTTTAAAACTCTAAGTATAGTGACAAGAACTTTAAGACTTGTAAGTTTAAAACTCTAAGTCTAGTGACAGGAACTTTAACACTTGTAAGTTTAAAACTCTAAGTATAGTGACAGGAACTTTAACACTTGTAAGTTTAAAACTCTATGTATAGTGACACGAACTTTAACACTTGTAAGTTTAAAACTCTAAGTATAGTGACAGGAACCTTAACACTTGTAAGTTTAAAACACTAAGTATAGTGACAAGAACTTTAACACTTGTAAGTTTAAAACTCCAAGTATAGTGACAGGAACTTTAACACTTGTAAGTTTAAAACTCCAAGTATAGTGCCAGGAACTTTAACACTTGTATGTTTAAAACACCAAGTATAGTGACAAGAACTTTAACACTTGTAAGTTTAAAACTCCAAGTATAGTGACAAGAACTTTAACACTAGTAAGTTTAAAACTCTAAGTATAGTGACAGAAACTTTAACATTTGTAAGTTTAAAACCCTAAGTATAGTGACAGGAATTTTAACACTTGTAAGTTTAAAACTCTAAGTATAGTGACAGGAACATTAACACTTGTAAGTATAAAACTCCAAGTATACTGACAAGAACTTTAACACTTGTAAGTTTAAAACTCCAAGTATAGTGCCAGGAACTTTAACACTTGTAAGTTTAAAACTCTAAGTATAGTGACAGGAATTTTAACACTTGTAAGTTTAAAACTCTAAGTATAGTGACAGGAACTTTAACACTTGTAAGTTTAAAACTCTAAGCATAGTGACAGGAACTCTAACACTTGTAAGTTTAAAACTCTAAGTATAGTGACAGGAATTTTAACACTTGTAAGTTTAAAACTCTAAGTATAGTGACAGAACTTTAACACTTGTAAGTTTAAAACTCTAAGCATAGTGACAGGAACTCTAACACTTGTAAGTTTAAAACTCTATGTATAGTGACAGGAAATTTAACACTTGTAAGTTTAAAACTCTAAGTATAGTGACAGGAACTTTAACACTTGTAAGTTTAAAACTCTATGTATAGTGACAGGAACTTTAACACTTGTAAGTTTAAAACTCTAAGTATAGTGACAGGAACTTTAACACTTGTAAGTTTAAAACTTCAAATATAGTGACAGGAACTTTAACACTTTTAAGCTTAAAACTCTAAGTATAGTGACAGGAACTTTAACACTTGTAAGTTTAAAACTCTAAATATAGTGACAGGAACTTTAACACTTGTAAGTTTAAAACTCTAAGTATAGTGACAAGAACTTTAACACTTGTAAGTTTAAAACTCTAAGTATAGTGACAGGAATTTTAACACTTGTAAGTTTAAAACTCTAAGTATAGTGACAGGAACTTTAACACTTGTAAGTTTAAAACTCTATGTATAGTGACAGGAACTTTAACACTTGTAAGTTTAAAACTCTACGTATAGTGACTGGAACTTTAACACTTGTAAGTTTAAAACTCTAAGTATAGTGACAAGAACTTTAACACTTGTAAGTTTAAAACTCTAAGTATAGTGACAGGAATTTTAACACTTGTAAGTATAAAACCTAAGTATAGTGACAGGAACTTTAACACTTGTAAGTTTAAAAGTCTAAGTATAGTGACAGGAACTTTAACACTTGTAAGTTTAAAACTCCAAGTATAGTGACAGGAACTTTACCACTTGTAAGCTTAAAACTCTAAGTATAGTAACAAGAACTTTAACACTTGTAAGTTTAAAACTCTAAGTATAGTGACAGGAACTTTAACACTTGTAAGTTTAAAACTCTAAGTATAGTGACAAGAACTTTAAGACTTGTAAGTTTAAAACTCTAAGTCTAGTGACAGGAACTTTAACACTTGTAAGTTTAAAACTCTAAGTATAGTGACAGGAACTTTAACACTTGTAAGTTTAAAACTCTATGTATAGTGACACGAACTTTAACACTTGTAAGTTTAAAACTCTAAGTATAGTGACAGGAACCTTAACACTTGTAAGTTTAAAACACTAAGTATAGTGACAAGAACTTTAACACTTGTAAGTTTAAAACTCCAAGTATAGTGACAGGAACTTTAACACTTGTAAGTTTAAAACTCCAAGTATAGTGCCAGGAACTTTAACACTTGTATGTTTAAAACACCAAGTATAGTGACAAGAACTTTAACACTTGTAAGTTTAAAACTCCAAGTATAGTGACAAGAACTTTAACACTAGTAAGTTTAAAACTCTAAGTATAGTGACAGAAACTTTAACATTTGTAAGTTTAAAACCCTAAGTATAGTGACAGGAATTTTAACACTTGTAAGTTTAAAACTCTAAGTATAGTGACAGGAACATTAACACTTGTAAGTATAAAACTCCAAGTATACTGACAAGAACTTTAACACTTGTAAGTTTAAAACTCCAAGTATAGTGCCAGGAACTTTAACACTTGTAAGTTTAAAACTCTAAGTATAGTGACAGGAATTTTAACACTTGTAAGTTTAAAACTCTAAGTATAGTGACAGGAACTTTAACACTTGTAAGTTTAAAACTCTAAGCATAGTGACAGGAACTCTAACACTTGTAAGTTTAAAACTCTAAGTATAGTGACAGGAATTTTAACACTTGTAAGTTTAAAACTCTAAGTATAGTGACAGAACTTTAACACTTGTAAGTTTAAAACTCTAAGCATAGTGACAGGAACTCTAACACTTGTAAGTTTAAAACTCTATGTATAGTGACAGGAAATTTAACACTTGTAAGTTTAAAACTCTAAGTATAGTGACAGGAACTTTAACACTTGTAAGTTTAAAACTCTATGTATAGTGACAGGAACTTTAACACTTGTAAGTTTAAAACTCTAAGTATAGTGACAGGAACTTTAACACTTGTAAGTTTAAAACTCTAAGTATAGTGACAAGAACTTTAACACTTGTAAGTTTAAAACTCTAAGTATAGTGACAAGAATTTTAACACTTGTAAGTATAAAACCTAAGTATAGTGACAGGAACTTTAACACTTGTAAGTTTAAAACTCCAAGTATAGTGACAGGAACTTTAACACTTGTAAGTTTAAAACTCTAAGTATAGTGACAAGAACTTTAACACTTGTAAGTTTAAAACTCTAAGTATAGTGACAAGAACTTTAAGACTTGTAAGTTTAAAACTCTAAGTATATTGACAGGAACTTTAACACTTGTAAGCTTAAAACTCCAAGTATAGTGCCAGGAACTTTAACACTTGTAAGTTTAAAACTCTAAGTATAGTGATAGGAATTTTAACACTTGTAAGTTTAAAACTCTAAGTATAGTGACAGGAACTTTAACACTTGTAAGTTTAAAACTCTAAGTATAGTGACAAGAACTTTAACAGTTGTAAGTTTAAAACTTCAAATATAGTGACAGGAGCTTTAACACTTTTAAGTTTAAAACTCTAAGTATAGTGACAGGAACTTTAACACTTGTAAGTTTAAAACTCTAAATATAGTGACAGGAACTTTAACACTTGTAAGTTTAAAACTCTAAGTATAGTGACAAGAACTTTAACACTTGTAAGTTTAAAACACTAAGTATAGTGACAGGAATTTTAACACTTGTAAGTTTAAAACTCTAAGTATAGTGACAGGAACTTTAACACTTGTAAGTTTAAAACTCTATGTATAGTGACAGGAACTTTAACACTTGTAAGTTTAAAACTCTACGTATAGTGACTGGAACTTTAACACTTGTAAGTTTAAAACTCTAAGTATAGTGACAAGAACTTTAACACTTGTAAGTTTAAAACTCTAAGTATAGTGACAGGAATTTTAACACTTGTAAGTATAAAACCTAAGTATAGTGACAGGAACTTTAACACTTGTAAGTTTAAAAGTCTAAGTATAGTGACAGGAACTTTAACACTTGTAAGTTTAAAACTCCAAGTATAGTGACAGGAACTTTAACACTTGTAAGCTTAAAACTCTAAGTATAGTAACAAGAACTTTAACACTTGTAAGTTTAAAACTCTAAGTATAGTGACAGGAACTTTAACACTTGTAAGTTTAAAACTCTAAGTATAGTGACAAGAACTTTAAGACTTGTAAGTTTAAAACTCTAAGTCTAGTGACAGGAACTTTAACACTTGTAAGTTTAAAACTCTAAGTATAGTGACAGGAACTTTAACACTTGTAAGTTTAAAACTCTATGTATAGTGACACGAACTTTAACACTTGTAAGTTTAAAACTCTAAGTATAGTGACAGGAACTTTAACACTTGTAAGTTTAAAACACTAAGTATACTGACAAGAACTTTAACACTTGTAAGTTTAAAACTCCAAGTATAGTGACAGGAACTTTAACACTTGTAAGTTTAAAACTCCAAGTATAGTGCCAGGAACTTTAACACTTGTAAGTTTAAAACTCTAAGTATAGTGACAGGAATTTTAACACTTGTAAGTTTAAAACTCTAAGTATAGTGACAGGAACTTTAACACTTGTAAGTTTAAAACTCTAAGCATAGTGACAGGAACTCTAACACTTGTAAGTTTAAAACTCTAAGTATAGTGACAGGAATTTTAACACTTGTAAGTTTAAAACTCTAAGTATAGTGACAGAACTTTAACACTTGTAAGTTTAAAACTCTAAGCATAGTGACAGGAACTCTAACACTTGTAAGTTTAAAACTCTATGTATAGTGACAGGAAATTTAACACTTGTAAGTTTAAAACTCTAAGTATAGTGACAGGAACTTTAACACTTGTAAGTTTAAAACTCTATGTATAGTGACAGGAACTTTAACACTTGTAAGTTTAAAACTCTAAGTATAGTGACAGGAACTTTAACACTTGTAAGTTTAAAACTCTAAGTATAGTGACAAGAACTTTAACACTTGTAAGTTTAAAACTCTAAGTATAGTGACAGGAATTTTAACACTTGTAAGTATAAAACCTAAGTATAGTGACAGGAACTTTAACACTTGTAAGTTTAAAACTCCAAGTATAGTGACAGGAACTTTAACACTTGTAAGTTTAAAACTCTAAGTATAGTGACAAGAACATTAACACTTGTAAGTTTAAAACTCTAAGTATAGTGACAAGAACTTTAAGACTTGTAAGTTTAAAACTCTAAGTATAGTGACAGGAACTTTAACACTTGTAAGTTTAAAACTCCAAGTATAGTGCCAGGAACTTTAACACTTGTAAGTTTAAAACTCTAAGTATAGTGACAGGAACTTTAACACTTGTAAGTTTAAAACTCTACGTATAGTGACTGGAACTTTAACACTTGTAAGTTTAAAACTCTAAGTATAGTGACAAGAACTTTAAGACTTGTAAGTTTAAAACTCTAAGTATAGTGACAGGAACTTTAACACTTGTAAGTTTAAAACTCCAAGTATAGTGCCAGGAACTTTAACACTTGTAAGTTTAAAACTCTAAGTATAGTGATAGGAATTTTAACACTTGTAAGTTTAAAACTCTAAGTATAGTGACAGGAACTTTAACACTTGTAAGTTTAAAACTCTAACTATAGTGACAAGAACTTTAACACTTGTAAGTTTAAAACTTCAAATATAGTGACAGGAACTTTAACACTTTTAAGTTTAAAACTCTAAGTATAGTGACAGGAACTTTAACACTTGTAAGTTTAAAACTCTAAATATAGTGACAGGAACTTTAACACTTGTAAGTTTAAAACTCTAAGTATAGTGACAAGAACTTTAACACTTGTAAGTTTAAAACTCTAAGTATAGTGACAGGAATTTTAACACTTGTAAGTTTAAAACTCTAAGTATAGTGACAGGAACTTTAACACTTGTAAGTTTAAAACTCTATGTATAGTGACAGGATCTTTAACACTTGTAAGTTTAAAACTCTACGTATAGTGACTGGAACTTTAACACTTGTAAGTTTAAAACTCTAAGTATAGTGACAAGAACTTTAACACTTGTAAGTTTAAAACTCTAAGTATAGTGACAGGAATTTTAACACTTGTAAGTATAAAACCTAAGTATAGTGACAGGAACTTTAACACTTGTAAGTTTAAAAGTCTAAGTATAGTGACAGGAACTTTAACACTTGTAAGTTTAAAACTCCAAGTATAGTGACAGGAACTTTAACACTTGTAAGTTTAAAACTCTAAGTATAGTGACAGGAATTTTAACACTTGTAAGTTTAAAACTCTAAGTATAGTGACAGGAACTTTAACACTTGTAAGTTTAAAACTCTATGTATAGTGACAGGAACTTTAACACTTGTAAGCTTAAAACTCTAAGTATAGTAACAAGAACTTTAACACTTGTAAGTTTAAAACTCTAAGTATAGTGACAGGAACTTTAACACTTGTAAGTTTAAAACTCTAAGTATAGTGACAAGAACTTTAAGACTTGTAAGTTTAAAACTCTAAGTCTAGTGACAGGAACTTTAACACTTGTAAGTTTAAAACTCTAAGTATAGTGACAGGAACTTTAACACTTGTAAGTTTAAAACTCTATGTATAGTGACACGAACTTTAACACTTGTAAGTTTAAAACTCTAAGTATAGTGACAGGAACTTTAACACTTGTAAGTTTAAAACTCTAAGTATAGTGACAGGAACCTTAACACTTGTAAGTTTAAAACACTAAGTATAGTGACAAGAACTTTAACACTTGTAAGTTTAAAACTCCAAGTATAGTGACAGGAACTTTAACACTTGTAAGTTTAAAACTCCAAGTATAGTGCCAGGAACTTTAACACTTGTATGTTTAAAACACTAAGTATAGTGACAAGAACTTTAACACTTGTAAGTTTAAAACTCCAAGTATAGTGACAAGAACTTTAACACTAGTAAGTTTAAAACTCTAAGTATAGTGACAGAAACTTTAACATTTGTAAGTTTAAAACCCTAAGTATAGTGACAGGAATTTTAACACTTGTAAGTTTAAAACTCTAAGTATAGTGACAGGAACATTAACACTTGTAAGTATAAAACTCCAAGTATACTGACAAGAACTTTAACACTTGTAAGTTTAAAACTCCACGTATAGTGCCAGGAACTTTAACACTTGTAAGTTTAAAACTCTAAGTATAGTGACAGGAATTTTAACACTTGTAAGTTTAAAACTCTAAGTATAGTGACAGGAACTTTAACACTTGTAAGTTTAAAACTCTAAGCATAGTGACAGGAACTCTAACACTTGTAAGTTTAAAACTCTAAGTATAGTGACAGGAATTTTAACACTTGTAAGTTTAAAACTCTAAGTATAGTGACAGAACTTTAACACTTGTAAGTTTAAAACTCTAAGCATAGTGACAGGAACTCTAACACTTGTAAGTTTAAAACTCTATGTATAGTGACAGGAAATTTAACACTTGTAAGTTTAAAACTCTAAGTATAGTGACAGGAACTTTAACACTTGTAAGTTTAAAACTCTATGTATAGTGACAGGAACTTTAACACTTGTAAGTTTAAAACTCTAAGTATAGTGACAGGAACTTTAACACTTGTAAGTTTAAAACTCTAAGTATAGTGACAAGAACTTTAACACTTGTAAGTTTAAAACTTTAAGTATAGTGACAAGAATTTTAACACTTGTAAGTATAAAACCTAAGTATAGTGACAGGAACTTTAACACTTGTAAGTTTAAAACTCCAAGTATAGTGACAGGAACTTTAACACTTGTAAGTTTAAAACTCTAAGTATAGTGACAAGAACTTTAACACTTGTAAGTTTAAAACTCTAAGTATAGTGACAAGAACTTTAAGACTTGTAAGTTTAAAACTCTAAGTATATTGACAGGAACTTTAACACTTGTAAGTTTAAAACTCCAAGTATAGTGCCAGGAACTTTAACACTTGTAAGTTTAAAACTCTAAGTATAGTGATAGGAATTTTAACACTTGTAAGTTTAAAACTCTAAGTATAGTGACAGGAACTTTAACACTTGTAAGTTTAAAACTCTAAGTATAGTGACAAGAACTTTAACAGTTGTAAGTTTAAAACTTCAAATATAGTGACAGGAGCTTTAACACTTTTAAGTTTAAAACTCTAAGTATAGTGACAGGAACTTTAACACTTGTAAGTTTAAAACTCTAAATATAGTGACAGGAACTTTAACACTTGTAAGTTTAAAACTCTAAGTATAGTGACAAGAACTTTAACACTTGTAAGTTTAAAACACTAAGTATAGTGACAGGAATTTTAACACTTGTAAGTTTAAAACTCTAAGTATAGTGACAGGAACTTTAACACTTGTAAGTTTAAAACTCTATGTATAGTGACAGGAACTTTAACACTTGTAAGTTTAAAACTCTACGTATAGTGACTGGAACTTTAACACTTGTAAGTTTAAAACTCTAAGTATAGTGACAAGAACTTTAACACTTGTAAGTTTAAAACTCTAAGTATAGTGACAGGAATTTTAACACTTGTAAGTATAAAACCTAAGTATAGTGACAGGAACTTTAACACTTGTAAGTTTAAAAGTCTAAGTATAGTGACAGGAACTTTAACACTTGTAAGTTTAAAACTCCAAGTATAGTGACAGGAACTTTAACACTTGTAAGCTTAAAACTCTAAGTATAGTAACAAGAACTTTAACACTTGTAAGTTTAAAACTCTAAGTATAGTGACAGGAACTTTAACACTTGTAAGTTTAAAACTCTAAGTATAGTGACAAGAACTTTAAGACTTGTAAGTTTAAAACTCTAAGTCTAGTGACAGGAACTTTAACACTTGTAAGTTTAAAACTCTAAGTATAGTGACAAGAACTTTAACACTTGTAAGTTTAAAACTTCAAATATAGTGAAAGGAACTTTAACACTTTTAAGTTTAAAACTCTAAGTATAGTGGCAGGAACTTTAACACTTGTAAGTTTAAAACTCTAAATATAGTGACAGGAACTTTAACACTTGTAAGTTTAAAACTCTAAGTATAGTGACAAGAACTTTAACACTTGTAAGTTTAAAACTCCAAGTATAGTGCCAGGAACTTTAACACTTGTAAGTTTAAAACTCTAAGTATAGTGACAGGAATTTTAACACTTGTAAGTTTAAAACTCTAAGTATAGTGACAGGAACTTTAACACTTGTAAGTTTAAAACTCTAAGCATAGTGACAGGAACTCTAACACTTGTAAGTTTAAAACTCTAAGTATAGTGACAGGAATTTTAACACTTGTAAGTTTAAAACTCTAAGTATAGTGACAGAACTTTAACACTTGTAAGTTTAAAACTCTAAGCATAGTGACAGGAACTCTAACACTTGTAAGTTTAAAACTCTATGTATAGTGACAGGAAATTTAACACTTGTAAGTTTAAAACTCTAAGTATAGTGACAGGAACTTTAACACTTGTAAGTTTAAAACTCTATGTATAGTGACAGGAACTTTAACACTTGTAAGTTTAAAACTCTAAGTATAGTGACAGGAACTTTAACACTTGTAAGTTTAAAACTCTAAGTATAGTGACAAGAACTTTAACACTTGTAAGTTTAAAACTTTAAGTATAGTGACAAGAATTTTAACACTTGTAAGTATAAAACCTAAGTATAGTGACAGGAACTTTAACACTTGTAAGTTTAAAACTCCAAGTATAGTGACAGGAACTTTAACACTTGTAAGTTTAAAACTCTAAGTATAGTGACAAGAACTTTAACACTTGTAAGTTTAAAACTCTAAGTATAGTGACAAGAACTTTAAGACTTGTAAGTTTAAAACTCTAAGTATATTGACAGGAACTTTAACACTTGTAAGTTTAAAACTCCAAGTATAGTGCCAGGAACTTTAACACTTGTAAGTTTAAAACTCTAAGTATAGTGATAGGAATTTTAACACTTGTAAGTTTAAAACTCTAAGTATAGTGACAGGAACTTTAACACTTGTAAGTTTAAAACTCTAAGTATAGTGACAAGAACTTTAACAGTTGTAAGTTTAAAACTTCAAATATAGTGACAGGAGCTTTAACACTTTTAAGTTTAAAACTCTAAGTATAGTGACAGGAACTTTAACACTTGTAAGTTTAAAACTCTAAATATAGTGACAGGAACTTTAACACTTGTAAGTTTAAAACTCTAAGTATAGTGACAAGAACTTTAACACTTGTAAGTTTAAAACACTAAGTATAGTGACAGGAATTTTAACACTTGTAAGTTTAAAACTCTAAGTATAGTGACAGGAACTTTAACACTTGTAAGTTTAAAACTCTATGTATAGTGACAGGAACTTTAACACTTGTAAGTTTAAAACTCTACGTATAGTGACTGGAACTTTAACACTTGTAAGTTTAAAACTCTAAGTATAGTGACAAGAACTTTAACACTTGTAAGTTTAAAACTCTAAGTATAGTGACAGGAATTTTAACACTTGTAAGTATAAAACCTAAGTATAGTGACAGGAACTTTAACACTTGTAAGTTTAAAAGTCTAAGTATAGTGACAGGAACTTTAACACTTGTAAGTTTAAAACTCCAAGTATAGTGACAGGAACTTTAACACTTGTAAGCTTAAAACTCTAAGTATAGTAACAAGAACTTTAACACTTGTAAGTTTAAAACTCTAAGTATAGTGACAGGAACTTTAACACTTGTAAGTTTAAAACTCTAAGTATAGTGACAAGAACTTTAAGACTTGTAAGTTTAAAACTCTAAGTCTAGTGACAGGAACTTTAACACTTGTAAGTTTAAAACTCTAAGTATAGTGACAAGAACTTTAACACTTGTAAGTTTAAAACTTCAAATATAGTGAAAGGAACTTTAACACTTTTAAGTTTAAAACTCTAAGTATAGTGGCAGGAACTTTAACACTTGTAAGTTTAAAACTCTAAATATAGTGACAGGAACTTTAACACTTGTAAGTTTAAAACTCTAAGTATAGTGACAAGAACTTTAACACTTGTAAGTTTAAAACTCCAAGTATAGTGCCAGGAACTTTAACACTTGTAAGTTTAAAACTCTAAGTATAGTGACAGGAATTTTAACACTTGTAAGTTTAAAACTCTAAGTATAGTGACAGGAACTTTAACACTTGTAAGTTTAAAACTCTAAGCATAGTGACAGGAACTCTAACACTTGTAAGTTTAAAACTCTAAGTATAGTGACAGGAATTTTAACACTTGTAAGTTTAAAACTCTAAGTATAGTGACAGAACTTTAACACTTGTAAGTTTAAAACTCTAAGCATAGTGACAGGAACTCTAACACTTGTAAGTTTAAAACTCTATGTATAGTGACAGGAAATTTAACACTTGTAAGTTTAAAACTCTAAGTATAGTGACAGGAACTTTAACACTTGTAAGTTTAAAACTCTATGTATAGTGACAGGAACTTTAACACTTGTAAGTTTAAAACTCTAAGTATAGTGACAGGAACTTTAACACTTGTAAGTTTAAAACTCTAAGTATAGTGACAAGAACTTTAACACTTGTAAGTTTAAAACTCTAAGTATAGTGACAGGAATTTTAACACTTGTAAGTATAAAACCTAAGTATAGTGACAGGAACTTTAACACTTGTAAGTTTAAAACTCCAAGTATAGTGACAGGAACTTTAACACTTGTAAGTTTAAAACTCTAAGTATAGTGACAAGAACTTTAACACTTGTAAGTTTAAAACTCTAAGTATAGTGACAAGAACTTTAAGACTTGTAAGTTTAAAACTCTAAGTATAGTGACAGGAACTTTAACACTTGTAAGTTTAAAACTCCAAGTATAGTGCCAGGAACTTTAACACTTGTAAGTTTAAAACTCTAAGTATAGTGATAGGAATTTTAACACTTGTAAGTTTAAAACTCTAAGTATAGTGACAGGAACTTTAACACTTGTAAGTTTAAAACTCTAAGTATAGTGACAGGAACTTTAACACTTGTAAGTTTAAAACTTCAAATATAGTGACAGGAACTTTAACACTTTTAAGTTTAAAACTCTAAGTATAGTGACAGGAACTTTAACACTTGTAAGTTTAAAACTCTAAGTATAGTGACAGGAATTTTAACACTTGTAAGTTTAAAACTCTAAGTATAGTGACAGGAACTTTAACACTTGTAAGTTTAAAACTCTATGTATAGTGACAGGAACTTTAACACTTGTAAGTTTAAAACTCTAAGTATAGTGACAGGAACTTTAACACTTGTAAGTTTAAAACTCTAAGTATAGTGACAAGAACTTTAACACTTGTAAGTTTAAAACTTCAAATATAGTGACAGGAACTTTAACACTTTTAAGTTTAAAACTCTAAGTATAGTGACAGGAACTTTAACACTTGTAAGTTTAAAACTCTAAATATAGTGACAGGAACTTTAACACTTGTAAGTTTAAAACTCTAAGTATAGTGACAAGAACTTTAACACTTGTAAGTTTAAAACTCTAAGTATAGTGACAGGAATTTTAACACTTGTAAGTTTAAAACTCTAAGTATAGTGACAGGAACTTTAACACTTGTAAGTTTAAAACTCTATGTATAGTGACAGGATCTTTAACACTTGTAAGTTTAAAACTCTACGTATAGTGACTGGAACTTTAACACTTGTAAGTTTAAAACTCTAAGTATAGTGACAAGAACTTTAACACTTGTAAGTTTAAAACTCTAAGTATAGTGACAGGAATTTTAACACTTGTAAGTATAAAACCTAAGTATAGTGACAGGAACTTTAACACTTGTAAGTTTAAAAGTCTAAGTATAGTGACAGGAACTTTAACACTTGTAAGTTTAAAACTCCAAGTATAGTGACAGGAACTTTAACACTTGTAAGTTTAAAACTCTAAGTATAGTGACAGGAATTTTAACACTTGTAAGTTTAAAACTCTAAGTATAGTGACAGGAACTTTAACACTTGTAAGTTTAAAACTCTATGTATAGTGACAGGAACTTTAACACTTGTAAGCTTAAAACTCTAAGTATAGTAACAAGAACTTTAACACTTGTAAGTTTAAAACTCTAAGTATAGTGACAGGAACTTTAACACTTGTAAGTTTAAAACTCTAAGTATAGTGACAAGAACTTTAGGACTTGTAAGTTTAAAACTCTAAGTCTAGTGACAGGAACTTTAACACTTGTAAGTTTAAAACTCTAAGTATAGTGACAGGAACTTTAACACTTGTAAGTTTAAAACTCTATGTATAGTGACACGAACTTTAACACTTGTAAGTTTAAAACTCTAAGTATAGTGACAGGAACTTTAACACTTGTAAGTTTAAAACACTAAGTATAGTGACAAGAACTTTAACACTTGTAAGTTTAAAACTCCAAGTATAGTGACAGGAACTTTAACACTTGTAAGTTTAAAACTCCAAGTATAGTGCCAGGAACTTTAACATTTGTAAGTTTTAAACCCTAAGTATAGTGACAGGAATTTTAACACTTGTAAGTTTAAAACTCTAAGTATAGTGACAGGAATTTTAACACTTGTAAGTTTAAAACTCTAAGTATAGTGACAGGAACTTTAACACTTGTAAGTTTAAAACTCTAAGCATAGTGACAGGAACTCTAACACTTGTAAGTTTAAAACTCTAAGTATAGTGACAGGAATTTTAACACTTGTAAGTTTAAAACTCTAAGTATAGTGACAGAACTTTAACACTTGTAAGTTTAAAACTCTAAGCATAGTGACAGGAACTCTAACACTTGTAAGTTTAAAACTCTATGTATAGTGATAGGAAATTTAACACTTGTAAGTTTAAAACTCTAAGTATAGTGACAGGAACTTTAACACTTGTAAGTTTAAAACTCTAAGTATAGTGACAAGAACTTTAACACTTGTAAGTTTAAAACTTCAAATATAGTGAAAGGAACTTTAACACTTTTAAGTTTAAAACTCTAAGTATAGTGGCAGGAACTTTAACACTTGTAAGTTTAAAACTCTAAATATAGTGACAGGAACTTTAACACTTGTAAGTTTAAAACTCTAAGTATAGTGACAAGAACTTTAACACTTGTAAGTTTAAAACTCTAAGCATAGTGACAGGAACTCTAACACTTGTAAGTTTAAAACTCTATGTATAGTGACAGGAAATTTAACACTTGTAAGTTTAAAACTCTAAGTATAGTGACAGGAACTTTAACACTTGTAAGTTTAAAACTCTATGTATAGTGACAGGAACTTTAACACTTGTAAGTTTAAAACTCTAAGTATAGTGACAGGAACTTTAACACTTGTAAGTTTAAAACTCTAAGTATAGTGACAAGAACTTTAACACTTGTAAGTTTAAAACTCTAAGTATAGTGACAGGAATTTTAACACTTGTAAGTATAAAACCTAAGTATAGTGACAGGAACTTTAACACTTGTAAGTTTAAAACTCCAAGTATAGTGACAGGAACTTTAACACTTGTAAGTTTAAAACTCTAAGTATAGTGACAAGAACTTTAACACTTGTAAGTTTAAAACTCTAAGTATAGTGACAAGAACTTTAAGACTTGTAAGTTTAAAACTCTAAGTATAGTGACAGGAACTTTAACACTTGTAAGTTTAAAACTCCAAGTATAGTGCCAGGAACTTTAACACTTGTAAGTTTAAAACTCTAAGTATAGTGATAGGAATTTTAACACTTGTAAGTTTAAAACTCTAAGTATAGTGACAGGAACTTTAACACTTGTAAGTTTAAAACTCTAAGTATAGTGACAGGAACTTTAACACTTGTAAGTTTAAAACTTCAAATATAGTGACAGGAACTTTAACACTTTTAAGTTTAAAACTCTAAGTATAGTGACAGGAACTTTAACACTTGTAAGTTTAAAACTCTAAGTATAGTGACAGGAATTTTAACACTTGTAAGTTTAAAACTCTAAGTATAGTGACAGGAACTTTAACACTTGTAAGTTTAAAACTCTATGTATAGTGACAGGAACTTTAACACTTGTAAGTTTAAAACTCTACGTATAGTGACTGGAACTTTAACACTTGTAAGTTTAAAACTCTAAGTATAGTGACAAGAACTTTAAGACTTGTAAGTTTAAAACTCTAAGTATAGTGACAGGAACTTTAACACTTGTAAGTTTAAAACTCCAAGTATAGTGCCAGGAACTTTAACACTTGTAAGTTTAAAACTCTAAGTATAGTGATAGGAATTTTAACACTTGTAAGTTTAAAACTCTAAGTATAGTGACAGGAACTTTAACACTTGTAAGTTTAAAACTCTAAGTATAGTGACAAGAACTTTAACACTTGTAAGTTTAAAACTTCAAATATAGTGACAGGAACTTTAACACTTTTAAGTTTAAAACTCTAAGTATAGTGACAGGAACTTTAACACTTGTAAGTTTAAAACTCTAAATATAGTGACAGGAACTTTAACACTTGTAAGTTTAAAACTCTAAGTATAGTGACAAGAACTTTAACACTTGTAAGTTTAAAACTCTAAGTATAGTGACAGGAATTTTAACACTTGTAAGTTTAAAACTCTAAGTATAGTGACAGGAACTTTAACACTTGTAAGTTTAAAACTCTATGTATAGTGACAGGATCTTTAACACTTGTAAGTTTAAAACTCTACGTATAGTGACTGGAACTTTAACACTTGTAAGTTTAAAACTCTAAGTATAGTGACAAGAACTTTAGGACTTGTAAGTTTAAAACTCTAAGTCTAGTGACAGGAACTTTAACACTTGTAAGTTTAAAACTCTAAGTATAGTGACAGGAACTTTAACACTTGTAAGTTTAAAACTCCAAGTATAGTGACAGGAACTTTAACACTTGTAAGTTTAAAACTCCAAGTATAGTGACAAGAACTTTAAGACTTGTAAGTTTAAAACTCTATAAGTCTAGTGACAGGAACTTTAACACTTGTAAGTTTAAAACTCTAAGTATAGTGACAGGAACTTTAACACTTGTAAGTTTAAAACTCTATGTATAGTGACACGAACTTTAACACTTGTAAGTTTAAAACTCTAAGTATAGTGACAGGAACTTTAACACTTGTAAGTTTAAAACACTAAGTATAGTGACAAGAACTTTAACACTTGTAAGTTTAAAACTCCAAGTATAGTGACAGGAACTTTAACACTTGTAAGTTTAAAACTCCAAGTATAGTGCCAGGAACTTTAACACTTGTATGTTTAAAACACTAAGTATAGTGACAAGAACTTTAACACTTGTAAGTTTAAAACTCCAAGTATAGTGACAAGAACTTTAACACTAGTAAGTTTAAAACTCTAAGTATAGTGACAGAAACTTTAACATTTGTAAGTTTAAAACCCTAAGTATAGTGACAGGAATTTTAACACTTGTAAGTTTAAAACTCTAAGTATAGTGACAGGAACATTAACACTTGTAAGTATAAAACTCCAAGTATACTGACAAGAACTTTAACACTTGTAAGTTTAAAACTCCAAGTATAGTGCCAGGAACTTTAACACTTGTAAGTTTAAAACTCTAAGTATAGTGACAGGAATTTTAACACTTGTAAGTTTAAAACTCTAAGTATAGTGACAGGAACTTTAACACTTGTAAGTTTAAAACTCTAAGCATAGTGACAGGAACTCTAACACTTGTAAGTTTAAAACTCTAAGTATAGTGACAGGAATTTTAACACTTGTAAGTTTAAAACTCTAAGTATAGTGACAGAACTTTAACACTTGTAAGTTTAAAACTCTAAGCATAGTGACAGGAACTCTAACACTTGTAAGTTTAAAACTCTATGTATAGTGACAGGAAATTTAACACTTGTAAGTTTAAAACTCTAAGTATAGTGACAGGAACTTTAACACTTGTAAGTTTAAAACTCTATGTATAGTGACAGGAACTTTAACACTTGTAAGTTTAAAACTCTAAGTATAGTGACAGGAACTTTAACACTTGTAAGTTTAAAACTCTAAGTATAGTGACAAGAACTTTAACACTTGTAAGTTTAAAACTCTAAGTATAGTGACAGGAATTTTAACACTTGTAAGTATAAAACCTAAGTATAGTGACAAGAACTTTAACACTTGTAAGTTTAAAACTCCAAGTATAGTGACAGGAACTTTAACACTTGTAAGTTTAAAACTCTAAGTATAGTGACAAGAACTTTAACACTTGTAAGTTTAAAACTCTAAGTATAGTGACAAGAACTTTAAGACTTGTAAGTTTAAAACTCTAAGTATATTGACAGGAACTTTAACACTTGTAAGTTTAAAACTCCAAGTATAGTGCCAGGAACTTTAACACTTGTAAGTTTAAAACTCTAAATATAGTGATAGGAATTTTAACACTTGTAAGTTTAAAACTCTAAGTATAGTGACAGGAACTTTAACACTTGTAAGTTTAAAACTCTAAGTATAGTGACAAGAACTTTAACAGTTGTAAGTTTAAAACTCTAAGTATAGTGACAGGAACTTTAACACTTGTAAGTTTAAAACTCTAAATATAGTGACAGGAACTTTAACACTTGTAAGTTTAAAACTCTAAGTATAGTGACAAGAACTTTAACACTTGTAAGTTTAAAACACTAAGTATAGTGACAGGAATTTTAACACTTGTAAGTTTAAAACTCTAAGTATAGTGACAAGAACTTTAACACTTGTAAGTTTAAAACTCTAAGTATAGTGACAGGAATTTTAACACTTGTAAGTATAAAACCTAAGTATAGTGACAGGAACTTTAACACTTGTAAGTTTAAAAGTCTAAGTATAGTGACAGGAACTTTAACACTTGTAAGTTTAAAACTCCGAGTATAGTGACAGGAACTTTAACACTTGTAAGCTTAAAACTCTAAGTATAGTAACAAGAACTTTAACACTTGTAAGTTTAAAACTCTAAGTCTAGTGACAGGAACTTTAACACTTGTAAGTTTAAAACTCTAAGTATAGTGACAGGAACTTTAACACTTGTAAGTTTAAAACTCTATGTATAGTGACACGAACTTTAACACTTGTAAGTTTAAAACTCTAAGTATAGTGACAGGAACTTTAACACTTGTAAGTTTAAAACACTAAGTATACTGACAAGAACTTTAACACTTGTAAGTTTAAAACTCCAAGTATAGTGACAGGAACTTTAACACTTGTAAGTTTAAAACTCCAAGTATAGTGCCAGGAACTTTAACACTTGTAAGTTTAAAACTCTAAGTATAGTGACAGGAATTTTAACACTTGTAAGTTTAAAACTCTAAGTATAGTGACAGGAACTTTAACACTTGTAAGTTTAAAACTCTAAGCATAGTGACAGGAACTCTAACACTTGTAAGTTTAAAACTCTAAGTATAGTGACAGGAATTTTAACACTTGTAAGTTTAAAACTCTAAGTATAGTGACAGGAACTTTAACACTTGTAAGTTTAAAACTCTAAGTATAGTGACAGGAACTTTAACACTTGTAAGTTTAAAACTCTATGTATAGTGACACGAACTTTAACACTTGTAAGTTTAAAACTCTAAGTATAGTGACAGGAACTTTAACACTTGTAAGTTTAAAACACTAAGTATAGTGACAAGAACTTTAACACTTGTAAGTTTAAAACTCCAAGTATAGTGACAGGAACTTTAACACTTGTAAGTTTAAAACTGCAAGTATAGTGCCAGGAACTTTAACACTTGTATGTTTAAAACACTAAGTATAGTGACAAGAACTTTAACACTTGTAAGTTTAAAACTCCAAGTATAGTGACAAGAACTTTAACACTAGTAAGTTTAAAACTCTAAGTATAGTGACAGAAACTTTAACATTTGTAAGTTTAAAACCCTAAGTATAGTGACAGGAATTTTAACACTTGTAAGTTTAAAACTCTAAGTATAGTGACAGGAACATTAACACTTGTAAGTATAAAACTCCAAGTATACTGACAAGAACTTTAACACTTGTAAGTTTAAAACTCCAAGTATAGTGCCAGGAACTTTAACACTTGTAAGTTTAAAACTCTAAGTATAGTGACAGGAATTTTAACACTTGTAAGTTTAAAACTCTAAGTATAGTGACAGGAACTTTAACACTTGTAAGTTTAAAACTCTAAGCATAGTGACAGGAACTCTAACACTTGTAAGTTTAAAACTCTAAGTATAGTGACAGGAACTTTAACACTTGTAAGTTTAAAACTCTAAGTATAGTGACAAGAACTTTAACACTTGTAAGTTTAAAACTTCAAATATAGTGACAGGAACTTTAACACTTTTAAGTTTAAAACTCTAAGTATAGTGACAGGAACTTTAACACTTGTAAGTTTAAAACTCTAAATATAGTGACAGGAACTTTAACACTTGTAAGTTTAAAACTCTAAGTATAGTGACAAGAACTTTAACACTTGTAAGTTTAAAACTCTAAGTATAGTGACAGGAATTTTAACACTTGTAAGTTTAAAACTCTAAGTATAGTGACAGGAACTTTAACACTTGTAAGTTTAAAACTCTATGTATAGTGACAGGATCTTTAACACTTGTAAGTTTAAAACTCTACGTATAGTGACTGGAACTTTAACACTTGTAAGTTTAAAACTCTAAGTATAGTGACAAGAACTTTAGGACTTGTAAGTTTAAAACTCTAAGTCTAGTGACAGGAACTTTAACACTTGTAAGTTTAAAACTCTAAGTATAGTGACAGGAACTTTAACACTTGTAAGTTTAAAACTCCAAGTATAGTGACAGGAACTTTAACACTTGTAAGTTTAAAACTCCAAGTATAGTGACAAGAACTTTAAGACTTGTAAGTTTAAAACTCTATAAGTCTAGTGACAGGAACTTTAACACTTGTAAGTTTAAAACTCTAAGTATAGTGACAGGAACTTTAACACTTGTAAGTTTAAAACTCTATGTATAGTGACACGAACTTTAACACTTGTAAGTTTAAAACTCTAAGTATAGTGACAGGAACTTTAACACTTGTAAGTTTAAAACACTAAGTATAGTGACAAGAACTTTAACACTTGTAAGTTTAAAACTCCAAGTATAGTGACAGGAACTTTAACACTTGTAAGTTTAAAACTCCAAGTATAGTGCCAGGAACTTTAACACTTGTATGTTTAAAACACTAAGTATAGTGACAAGAACTTTAACACTTGTAAGTTTAAAACTCCAAGTATAGTGACAAGAACTTTAACACTAGTAAGTTTAAAACTCTAAGTATAGTGACAGAAACTTTAACATTTGTAAGTTTAAAACCCTAAGTATAGTGACAGGAATTTTAACACTTGTAAGTTTAAAACTCTAAGTATAGTGACAGGAACATTAACACTTGTAAGTATAAAACTCCAAGTATACTGACAAGAACTTTAACACTTGTAAGTTTAAAACTCCAAGTATAGTGCCAGGAACTTTAACACTTGTAAGTTTAAAACTCTAAGTATAGTGACAGGAATTTTAACACTTGTAAGTTTAAAACTCTAAGTATAGTGACAGGAACTTTAACACTTGTAAGTTTAAAACTCTAAGCATAGTGACAGGAACTCTAACACTTGTAAGTTTAAAACTCTAAGTATAGTGACAGGAATTTTAACACTTGTAAGTTTAAAACTCTAAGTATAGTGACAGAACTTTAACACTTGTAAGTTTAAAACTCTAAGCATAGTGACAGGAACTCTAACACTTGTAAGTTTAAAACTCTATGTATAGTGACAGGAAATTTAACACTTGTAAGTTTAAAACTCTAAGTATAGTGACAGGAACTTTAACACTTGTAAGTTTAAAACTCTATGTATAGTGACAGGAACTTTAACACTTGTAAGTTTAAAACTCTAAGTATAGTGACAGGAACTTTAACACTTGTAAGTTTAAAACTCTAAGTATAGTGACAAGAACTTTAACACTTGTAAGTTTAAAACTCTAAGTATAGTGACAGGAATTTTAACACTTGTAAGTATAAAACCTAAGTATAGTGACAAGAACTTTAACACTTGTAAGTTTAAAACTCCAAGTATAGTGACAGGAACTTTAACACTTGTAAGTTTAAAACTCTAAGTATAGTGACAAGAACTTTAACACTTGTAAGTTTAAAACTCTAAGTATAGTGACAAGAACTTTAAGACTTGTAAGTTTAAAACTCTAAGTATATTGACAGGAACTTTAACACTTGTAAGTTTAAAACTCCAAGTATAGTGCCAGGAACTTTAACACTTGTAAGTTTAAAACTCTAAATATAGTGATAGGAATTTTAACACTTGTAAGTTTAAAACTCTAAGTATAGTGACAGGAACTTTAACACTTGTAAGTTTAAAACTCTAAGTATAGTGACAAGAACTTTAACAGTTGTAAGTTTAAAACTCTAAGTATAGTGACAGGAACTTTAACACTTGTAAGTTTAAAACTCTAAATATAGTGACAGGAACTTTAACACTTGTAAGTTTAAAACTCTAAGTATAGTGACAAGAACTTTAACACTTGTAAGTTTAAAACACTAAGTATAGTGACAGGAATTTTAACACTTGTAAGTTTAAAACTCTAAGTATAGTGACAAGAACTTTAACACTTGTAAGTTTAAAACTCTAAGTATAGTGACAGGAATTTTAACACTTGTAAGTATAAAACCTAAGTATAGTGACAGGAACTTTAACACTTGTAAGTTTAAAAGTCTAAGTATAGTGACAGGAACTTTAACACTTGTAAGTTTAAAACTCCGAGTATAGTGACAGGAACTTTAACACTTGTAAGCTTAAAACTCTAAGTATAGTAACAAGAACTTTAACACTTGTAAGTTTAAAACTCTAAGTCTAGTGACAGGAACTTTAACACTTGTAAGTTTAAAACTCTAAGTATAGTGACAGGAACTTTAACACTTGTAAGTTTAAAACTCTATGTATAGTGACACGAACTTTAACACTTGTAAGTTTAAAACTCTAAGTATAGTGACAGGAACTTTAACACTTGTAAGTTTAAAACACTAAGTATACTGACAAGAACTTTAACACTTGTAAGTTTAAAACTCCAAGTATAGTGACAGGAACTTTAACACTTGTAAGTTTAAAACTCCAAGTATAGTGCCAGGAACTTTAACACTTGTAAGTTTAAAACTCTAAGTATAGTGACAGGAATTTTAACACTTGTAAGTTTAAAACTCTAAGTATAGTGACAGGAACTTTAACACTTGTAAGTTTAAAACTCTAAGCATAGTGACAGGAACTCTAACACTTGTAAGTTTAAAACTCTAAGTATAGTGACAGGAATTTTAACACTTGTAAGTTTAAAACTCTAAGTATAGTGACAGGAACTTTAACACTTGTAAGTTTAAAACTCTAAGTATAGTGACAGGAACTTTAACACTTGTAAGTTTAAAACTCTATGTATAGTGACACGAACTTTAACACTTGTAAGTTTAAAACTCTAAGTATAGTGACAGGAACTTTAACACTTGTAAGTTTAAAACACTAAGTATAGTGACAAGAACTTTAACACTTGTAAGTTTAAAACTCCAAGTATAGTGACAGGAACTTTAACACTTGTAAGTTTAAAACTGCAAGTATAGTGCCAGGAACTTTAACACTTGTATGTTTAAAACACTAAGTATAGTGACAAGAACTTTAACACTTGTAAGTTTAAAACTCCAAGTATAGTGACAAGAACTTTAACACTAGTAAGTTTAAAACTCTAAGTATAGTGACAGAAACTTTAACATTTGTAAGTTTAAAACCCTAAGTATAGTGACAGGAATTTTAACACTTGTAAGTTTAAAACTCTAAGTATAGTGACAGGAACATTAACACTTGTAAGTATAAAACTCCAAGTATACTGACAAGAACTTTAACACTTGTAAGTTTAAAACTCCAAGTATAGTGCCAGGAACTTTAACACTTGTAAGTTTAAAACTCTAAGTATAGTGACAGGAATTTTAACACTTGTAAGTTTAAAACTCTAAGTATAGTGACAGGAACTTTAACACTTGTAAGTTTAAAACTCTAAGCATAGTGACAGGAACTCTAACACTTGTAAGTTTAAAACTCTAAGTATAGTGACAGGAACTTTAACACTTGTAAGTTTAAAACTCTAAGTATAGTGACAAGAACTTTAACACTTGTAAGTTTAAAACTCTAAGTATAGTGACAGGAATTTTAACACTTGTAAGTATAAAACCTAAGTATAGTGACAGGAACTTTAACACTTGTAAGTTTAAAACTCCAAGTATAGTGACAGGAACTTTAACACTTGTAAGTTTAAAACTCTAAGTATAGTGACAAGAACTTTAACACTTGTAAGTTTAAAACTCTAAGTATAGTGACAAGAACTTTAAGACTTGTAAGTTTAAAACTCTAAGTATATTGACAGGATCTTTAACACTTGTAAGTTTAAAACTCCAAGTATAGTGCTAGGAACTTTAACACTTGTAAGTTTAAAACTCTAAGTATAGTGATAGGAATTTTAACACTTGTAAGTTTAAAACTCTAAGTATAGTGACAGGAACTTTAACACTTGTAAGTTTAAAACTCTAAGTATAGTGACAAGAACTTTAACAGTTGTAAGTTTAAAACTTCAAATATAGTGACAGGAACTTTAACACTTTTAAGTTTAAAACTCTAAGTATAGTGACAGGAACTTTAACACTTGTAAGTTTAAAACTCTAAGTATAGTGACAAGAACTTTAACACTTGTAAGTTTAAAACACTAAGTATAGTGACAGGAATTTTAACACTTGTAAGTTTAAAACTCTAAGTATAGTGACAGGAACTTTAACACTTGTAAGTTTAAAACTCTATGTATAGTGACAGGAACTTTAACACTTGTAAGTTTAAAACTCTACGTATAGTGACTGGAACTTTAACACTTGTAAGTTTAAAACTCTAAGTATAGTGACAAGAACTTTAACACTTGTAAGTTTAAAACTCTAAGTATAGTGACAGGAATTTTAACACTTGTAAGTATAAAACCTAAGTATAGTGACAGGAACTTTAACACTTGTAAGTTTAAAAGTCTAAGTATAGTGACAGGAACTTTAACACTTGTAAGTTTAAAACTCCAAGTATAGTGACAGGAACTTTAACACTTGTAAGCTTAAAACTCTAAGTATAGTAACAAGAACTTTAACACTTGTAAGTTTAAAACTCTAAGTATAGTGACAGGAACTTTAACACTTGTAAGTTTAAAACTCTAAGTATAGTGACAAGAACTTTAAGACTTGTAAGTTTAAAACTCTAAGTCTAGTGACAGGAACTTTAACACTTGTAAGTTTAAAACTCTAAGCATAGTGACAGGAACTCTAACACTTGTAAGTTTAAAACTCTAAGTATAGTGACAGGAATTTTAACACTTGTAAGTTTAAAACTCTAAGTATAGTGACAGAACTTTAACACTTGTAAGTTTAAAACTTCAAATATAGTGACAGGAACTTTAACACTTTTAAGTTTAAAACTCTAAGTATAGTGACAGGAACTTTAACACTTGTAAGTTTAAAACTCTAAATATAGTGACAGGAACTTTAACACTTGTAAGTTTAAAACTCTAAGTATAGTGACAAGAACTTTAACACTTGTAAGTTTAAAACTCTAAGTATAGTGACAGGAATTTTAACACTTGTAAGTTTAAAACTCTAAGTATAGTGACAGGAACTTTAACACTTGTAAGTTTAAAACTCTATGTATAGTGACAGGAACTTTAACACTTGTAAGTTTAAAACTCTACGTATAGTGACAGAACTTTAACACTTGTAAGTTTAAAACTCTAAGCATAGTGACAGGAACTCTAACACTTGTAAGTTTAAAACTCTATGTATAGTGATAGGAAATTTAACACTTGTAAGTTTAAAACTCTAAGTATAGTGACAGGAACTTTAACACTTGTAAGTTTAAAACTCTAAGTATAGTGACAAGAACTTTAACACTTGTAAGTTTAAAACTTCAAATATAGTGAAAGGAACTTTAACACTTTTAAGTTTAAAACTCTAAGTATAGTGGCAGGAACTTTAACACTTGTAAGTTTAAAACTCTAAATATAGTGACAGGAACTTTAACACTTGTAAGTTTAAAACTCTAAGTATAGTGACAAGAACTTTAACACTTGTAAGTTTAAAACTCTAAGCATAGTGACAGGAACTCTAACACTTGTAAGTTTAAAACTCTATGTATAGTGACAGGAAATTTAACACTTGTAAGTTTAAAACTCTAAGTATAGTGACAGGAACTTTAACACTTGTAAGTTTAAAACTCTATGTATAGTGACAGGAACTTTAACACTTGTAAGTTTAAAACTCTAAGTATAGTGACAGGAACTTTAACACTTGTAAGTTTAAAACTCTAAGTATAGTGACAAGAACTTTAACACTTGTAAGTTTAAAACTCTAAGTATAGTGACAGGAATTTTAACACTTGTAAGTATAAAACCTAAGTATAGTGACAGGAACTTTAACACTTGTAAGTTTAAAACTCCAAGTATAGTGACAGGAACTTTAACACTTGTAAGTTTAAAACTCTAAGTATAGTGACAAGAACTTTAACACTTGTAAGTTTAAAACTCTAAGTATAGTGACAAGAACTTTAAGACTTGTAAGTTTAAAACTCTAAGTATAGTGACAGGAACTTTAACACTTGTAAGTTTAAAACTCCAAGTATAGTGCCAGGAACTTTAACACTTGTAAGTTTAAAACTCTAAGTATAGTGATAGGAATTTTAACACTTGTAAGTTTAAAACTCTAAGTATAGTGACAGGAACTTTAACACTTGTAAGTTTAAAACTCTAAGTATAGTGACAGGAACTTTAACACTTGTAAGTTTAAAACTTCAAATATAGTGACAGGAACTTTAACACTTTTAAGTTTAAAACTCTAAGTATAGTGACAGGAACTTTAACACTTGTAAGTTTAAAACTCTAAGTATAGTGACAGGAATTTTAACACTTGTAAGTTTAAAACTCTAAGTATAGTGACAGGAACTTTAACACTTGTAAGTTTAAAACTCTATGTATAGTGACAGGAACTTTAACACTTGTAAGTTTAAAACTCTACGTATAGTGACTGGAACTTTAACACTTGTAAGTTTAAAACTCTAAGTATAGTGACAAGAACTTTAAGACTTGTAAGTTTAAAACTCTAAGTATAGTGACAGGAACTTTAACACTTGTAAGTTTAAAACTCCAAGTATAGTGCCAGGAACTTTAACACTTGTAAGTTTAAAACTCTAAGTATAGTGATAGGAATTTTAACACTTGTAAGTTTAAAACTCTAAGTATAGTGACAGGAACTTTAACACTTGTAAGTTTAAAACTCTAAGTATAGTGACAAGAACTTTAACACTTGTAAGTTTAAAACTTCAAATATAGTGACAGGAACTTTAACACTTTTAAGTTTAAAACTCTAAGTATAGTGACAGGAACTTTAACACTTGTAAGTTTAAAACTCTAAATATAGTGACAGGAACTTTAACACTTGTAAGTTTAAAACTCTAAGTATAGTGACAAGAACTTTAACACTTGTAAGTTTAAAACTCTAAGTATAGTGACAGGAATTTTAACACTTGTAAGTTTAAAACTCTAAGTATAGTGACAGGAACTTTAACACTTGTAAGTTTAAAACTCTATGTATAGTGACAGGATCTTTAACACTTGTAAGTTTAAAACTCTACGTATAGTGACTGGAACTTTAACACTTGTAAGTTTAAAACTCTAAGTATAGTGACAAGAACTTTAGGACTTGTAAGTTTAAAACTCTAAGTCTAGTGACAGGAACTTTAACACTTGTAAGTTTAAAACTCTAAGTATAGTGACAGGAACTTTAACACTTGTAAGTTTAAAACTCCAAGTATAGTGACAGGAACTTTAACACTTGTAAGTTTAAAACTCCAAGTATAGTGACAAGAACTTTAAGACTTGTAAGTTTAAAACTCTATAAGTCTAGTGACAGGAACTTTAACACTTGTAAGTTTAAAACTCTAAGTATAGTGACAGGAACTTTAACACTTGTAAGTTTAAAACTCTATGTATAGTGACACGAACTTTAACACTTGTAAGTTTAAAACTCTAAGTATAGTGACAGGAACTTTAACACTTGTAAGTTTAAAACACTAAGTATAGTGACAAGAACTTTAACACTTGTAAGTTTAAAACTCCAAGTATAGTGACAGGAACTTTAACACTTGTAAGTTTAAAACTCCAAGTATAGTGCCAGGAACTTTAACACTTGTATGTTTAAAACACTAAGTATAGTGACAAGAACTTTAACACTTGTAAGTTTAAAACTCCAAGTATAGTGACAAGAACTTTAACACTAGTAAGTTTAAAACTCTAAGTATAGTGACAGAAACTTTAACATTTGTAAGTTTAAAACCCTAAGTATAGTGACAGGAATTTTAACACTTGTAAGTTTAAAACTCTAAGTATAGTGACAGGAACATTAACACTTGTAAGTATAAAACTCCAAGTATACTGACAAGAACTTTAACACTTGTAAGTTTAAAACTCCAAGTATAGTGCCAGGAACTTTAACACTTGTAAGTTTAAAACTCTAAGTATAGTGACAGGAATTTTAACACTTGTAAGTTTAAAACTCTAAGTATAGTGACAGGAACTTTAACACTTGTAAGTTTAAAACTCTAAGCATAGTGACAGGAACTCTAACACTTGTAAGTTTAAAACTCTAAGTATAGTGACAGGAATTTTAACACTTGTAAGTTTAAAACTCTAAGTATAGTGACAGAACTTTAACACTTGTAAGTTTAAAACTCTAAGCATAGTGACAGGAACTCTAACACTTGTAAGTTTAAAACTCTATGTATAGTGACAGGAAATTTAACACTTGTAAGTTTAAAACTCTAAGTATAGTGACAGGAACTTTAACACTTGTAAGTTTAAAACTCTATGTATAGTGACAGGAACTTTAACACTTGTAAGTTTAAAACTCTAAGTATAGTGACAGGAACTTTAACACTTGTAAGTTTAAAACTCTAAGTATAGTGACAAGAACTTTAACACTTGTAAGTTTAAAACTCTAAGTATAGTGACAGGAATTTTAACACTTGTAAGTATAAAACCTAAGTATAGTGACAAGAACTTTAACACTTGTAAGTTTAAAACTCCAAGTATAGTGACAGGAACTTTAACACTTGTAAGTTTAAAACTCTAAGTATAGTGACAAGAACTTTAACACTTGTAAGTTTAAAACTCTAAGTATAGTGACAAGAACTTTAAGACTTGTAAGTTTAAAACTCTAAGTATATTGACAGGAACTTTAACACTTGTAAGTTTAAAACTCCAAGTATAGTGCCAGGAACTTTAACACTTGTAAGTTTAAAACTCTAAATATAGTGATAGGAATTTTAACACTTGTAAGTTTAAAACTCTAAGTATAGTGACAGGAACTTTAACACTTGTAAGTTTAAAACTCTAAGTATAGTGACAAGAACTTTAACAGTTGTAAGTTTAAAACTCTAAGTATAGTGACAGGAACTTTAACACTTGTAAGTTTAAAACTCTAAATATAGTGACAGGAACTTTAACACTTGTAAGTTTAAAACTCTAAGTATAGTGACAAGAACTTTAACACTTGTAAGTTTAAAACACTAAGTATAGTGACAGGAATTTTAACACTTGTAAGTTTAAAACTCTAAGTATAGTGACAAGAACTTTAACACTTGTAAGTTTAAAACTCTAAGTATAGTGACAGGAATTTTAACACTTGTAAGTATAAAACCTAAGTATAGTGACAGGAACTTTAACACTTGTAAGTTTAAAAGTCTAAGTATAGTGACAGGAACTTTAACACTTGTAAGTTTAAAACTCCGAGTATAGTGACAGGAACTTTAACACTTGTAAGCTTAAAACTCTAAGTATAGTAACAAGAACTTTAACACTTGTAAGTTTAAAACTCTAAGTATAGTGACAGGAACTTTAACACTTGTAAGTTTAAAACTCTAAGTATAGAGACAAGAACTTTAAGACTTGTAAGTTTAAAACTCTAAGTCTAGTGACAGGAACTTTAACACTTGTAAGTTTAAAACTCTAAGTATAGTGACAGGAACTTTAACACTTGTAAGTTTAAAACTCCAAGTATAGTGCCAGGAACTTTAACACTTGTAAGTTTAAAACTCTAAGTATAGTGACAGGAATTTTAACACTTGTAAGTTTAAAACTCTAAGTATAGTGACAGGAACTTTAACACTTGTAAGTTTAAAACTCTAAGCATAGTGACAGGAACTCTAACACTTGTAAGTTTAAAACTCTAAGTATAGTGACAGGAATTTTAACACTTGTAAGTTTAAAACTCTAAGTATAGTGACAGGAACTTTAACACTTGTAAGTTTAAAACTCTAAGTATAGTGACAGGAACTTTAACACTTGTAAGTTTAAAACTCTATGTATAGTGACACGAACTTTAACACTTGTAAGTTTAAAACTCTAAGTATAGTGACAGGAACTTTAACACTTGTAAGTTTAAAACACTAAGTATAGTGACAAGAACTTTAACACTTGTAAGTTTAAAACTCCAAGTATAGTGACAGGAACTTTAACACTTGTAAGTTTAAAACTGCAAGTATAGTGCCAGGAACTTTAACACTTGTATGTTTAAAACACTAAGTATAGTGACAAGAACTTTAACACTTGTAAGTTTAAAACTCCAAGTATAGTGACAAGAACTTTAACACTAGTAAGTTTAAAACTCTAAGTATAGTGACAGAAACTTTAACATTTGTAAGTTTAAAACCCTAAGTATAGTGACAGGAATTTTAACACTTGTAAGTTTAAAACTCTAAGTATAGTGACAGGAACATTAACACTTGTAAGTATAAAACTCCAAGTATACTGACAAGAACTTTAACACTTGTAAGTTTAAAACTCCAAGTATAGTGCCAGGAACTTTAACACTTGTAAGTTTAAAACTCTAAGTATAGTGACAGGAATTTTAACACTTGTAAGTTTAAAACTCTAAGTATAGTGACAGGAACTTTAACACTTGTAAGTTTAAAACTCTAAGCATAGTGACAGGAACTCTAACACTTGTAAGTTTAAAACTCTAAGTATAGTGACAGGAACTTTAACACTTGTAAGTTTAAAACTCTAAGTATAGTGACAAGAACTTTAACACTTGTAAGTTTAAAACTCTAAGTATAGTGACAGGAATTTTAACACTTGTAAGTATAAAACCTAAGTATAGTGACAGGAACTTTAACACTTGTAAGTTTAAAACTCCAAGTATAGTGACAGGAACTTTAACACTTGTAAGTTTAAAACTCTAAGTATAGTGACAAGAACTTTAACACTTGTAAGTTTAAAACTCTAAGTATAGTGACAAGAACTTTAAGACTTGTAAGTTTAAAACTCTAAGTATATTGACAGGATCTTTAACACTTGTAAGTTTAAAACTCCAAGTATAGTGCTAGGAACTTTAACACTTGTAAGTTTAAAACTCTAAGTATAGTGATAGGAATTTTAACACTTGTAAGTTTAAAACTCTAAGTATAGTGACAGGAACTTTAACACTTGTAAGTTTAAAACTCTAAGTATAGTGACAAGAACTTTAACAGTTGTAAGTTTAAAACTTCAAATATAGTGACAGGAACTTTAACACTTTTAAGTTTAAAACTCTAAGTATAGTGACAGGAACTTTAACACTTGTAAGTTTAAAACTCTAAGTATAGTGACAAGAACTTTAACACTTGTAAGTTTAAAACACTAAGTATAGTGACAGGAATTTTAACACTTGTAAGTTTAAAACTCTAAGTATAGTGACAGGAACTTTAACACTTGTAAGTTTAAAACTCTATGTATAGTGACAGGAACTTTAACACTTGTAAGTTTAAAACTCTACGTATAGTGACTGGAACTTTAACACTTGTAAGTTTAAAACTCTAAGTATAGTGACAAGAACTTTAACACTTGTAAGTTTAAAACTCTAAGTATAGTGACAGGAATTTTAACACTTGTAAGTATAAAACCTAAGTATAGTGACAGGAACTTTAACACTTGTAAGTTTAAAAGTCTAAGTATAGTGACAGGAACTTTAACACTTGTAAGTTTAAAACTCCAAGTATAGTGACAGGAACTTTAACACTTGTAAGCTTAAAACTCTAAGTATAGTAACAAGAACTTTAACACTTGTAAGTTTAAAACTCTAAGTATAGTGACAGGAACTTTAACACTTGTAAGTTTAAAACTCTAAGTATAGTGACAAGAACTTTAAGACTTGTAAGTTTAAAACTCTAAGTCTAGTGACAGGAACTTTAACACTTGTAAGTTTAAAACTCTAAGCATAGTGACAGGAACTCTAACACTTGTAAGTTTAAAACTCTAAGTATAGTGACAGGAATTTTAACACTTGTAAGTTTAAAACTCTAAGTATAGTGACAGAACTTTAACACTTGTAAGTTTAAAACTTCAAATATAGTGACAGGAACTTTAACACTTTTAAGTTTAAAACTCTAAGTATAGTGACAGGAACTTTAACACTTGTAAGTTTAAAACTCTAAATATAGTGACAGGAACTTTAACACTTGTAAGTTTAAAACTCTAAGTATAGTGACAAGAACTTTAACACTTGTAAGTTTAAAACTCTAAGTATAGTGACAGGAATTTTAACACTTGTAAGTTTAAAACTCTAAGTATAGTGACAGGAACTTTAACACTTGTAAGTTTAAAACTCTATGTATAGTGACAGGAACTTTAACACTTGTAAGTTTAAAACTCTACGTATAGTGACTGGAACTTTAACACTTGTAAGTTTAAAACTCTAAGTATAGTGACAAGAACTTTAACACTTGTAAGTTTAAAACTCTAAGTATAGTGACAGGAATTTTAACACTTGTAAGTATAAAACCTAAGTATAGTGACAGGAACTTTAACACTTGTAAGTTTAAAAGTCTAAGTATAGTGACAGGAACTTTAACACTTGTAAGTTTAAAACTCCAAGTATAGTGACAGGAACTTTAACACTTGTAAGTTTAAAACTCTAAGTATAGTGACAGGAATTTTAACACTTGTAAGTATAAAACCTAAGTATAGTGACAGGAACTTTACCACTTGTAAGTTTAAAAGTCTAAGTATAGTGACAGGAACTTTAACACTTGTAAGTTTAAAACTCCAAGTATAGTGACAGGAACTTTAACACTTGTATGCTTAAAACTCTAAGTATAGTAACAAGAACTTTAACACTTGTAAGTTTAAAACTCTAAGTATAGTGACAGAACTTTAACACTTGTAAGTTTAAAACTCTAAGCATAGTGACAGGAACTCTAACACTTGTAAGTTTAAAACTCTATGTATAGTGACAGGAAATTTAACACTTGTAAGTTTAAAACTCTAAGTATAGTGACAGGAACTTTAACACTTGTAAGTTTAAAACTCTAAGCATAGTGACAGGAACTCTAACACTTGTAAGTTTAAAACTCTAAGTATAGTGACAGGAATTTTAAAACTTGTAAGTTTAAAACTCTAAGTATAGTGACAGGAACTTTAACACTTGTAAGTTTAAAACTCTAAGCATAGTGACAGGAACTCTAACACTTGTAAGTTTAAAACTCTAAGTATAGTGACAGGAATTTTAACACTTGTAAGTTTAAAACTCTAAGTATAGTGACAAGAACTTTAACACTTGTAAGTTTAAAACACTAAGTATAGTGACAGGAATTTTAACACTTGTAAGTTTAAAACTCTAAGTATAGTGACAAGAACTTTAACACTTGTAAGTTTAAAACTCTAAGTATAGTGACAGGAATTTTAACACTTGTAAGTATAAAACCTAAGTATAGTGACAGGAACTTTAACACTTGTAAGTTTAAAAGTCTAAGTATAGTGACAGGAACTTTAACACTTGTAAGTTTAAAACTCCGAGTATAGTGACAGGAACTTTAACACTTGTAAGCTTAAAACTCTAAGTATAGTAACAAGAACTTTAACACTTGTAAGTTTAAAACTCTAAGTATAGTGACAGGAACTTTAACACTTGTAAGTTTAAAACTCTAAGTATAGTGACAAGAACTTTAAGACTTGTAAGTTTAAAACTCTAAGTCTAGTGACAGGAACTTTAACACTTGTAAGTTTAAAACTCTAAGTATAGTGACAGGAACTTTAACACTTGTAAGTTTAAAACTCTATGTATAGTGACACGAACTTTAACACTTGTAAGTTTAAAACTCTAAGTATAGTGACAGGAACTTTAACACTTGTAAGTTTAAAACACTAAGTATACTGACAAGAACTTTAACACTTGTAAGTTTAAAACTCCAAGTATAGTGACAGGAACTTTAACACTTGTAAGTTTAAAACTCCAAGTATAGTGCCAGGAACTTTAACACTTGTAAGTTTAAAACTCTAAGTATAGTGACAGGAATTTTAACACTTGTAAGTTTAAAACTCTAAGTATAGTGACAGGAACTTTAACACTTGTAAGTTTAAAACTCTAAGCATAGTGACAGGAACTCTAACACTTGTAAGTTTAAAACTCTAAGTATAGTGACAGGAATTTTAACACTTGTAAGTTTAAAACTCTAAGTATAGTGACAGGAACTTTAACACTTGTAAGTTTAAAACTCTAAGTATAGTGACAGGAACTTTAACACTTGTAAGTTTAAAACTCTATGTATAGTGACACGAACTTTAACACTTGTAAGTTTAAAACTCTAAGTATAGTGACAGGAACTTTAACACTTGTAAGTTTAAAACACTAAGTATAGTGACAAGAACTTTAACACTTGTAAGTTTAAAACTCCAAGTATAGTGACAGGATCTTTAACACTTGTAAGTTTAAAACTGCAAGTATAGTGCCAGGAACTTTAACACTTGTATGTTTAAAACACTAAGTATAGTGACAAGAACTTTAACACTTGTAAGTTTAAAACTCCAAGTATAGTGACAAGAACTTTAACACTAGTAAGTTTAAAACTCTAAGTATAGTGACAGAAACTTTAACATTTGTAAGTTTAAAACCCTAAGTATAGTGACAGGAATTTTAACACTTGTAAGTTTAAAACTCTAAGTATAGTGACAGGAACATTAACACTTGTAAGTATAAAACTCCAAGTATACTGACAAGAACTTTAACACTTGTAAGTTTAAAACTCCAAGTATAGTGCCAGGAACTTTAACACTTGTAAGTTTAAAACTCTAAGTATAGTGACAGGAATTTTAACACTTGTAAGTTTAAAACTCTAAGTATAGTGACAGGAACTTTAACACTTGTAAGTTTAAAACTCTAAGCATAGTGACAGGAACTCTAACACTTGTAAGTTTAAAACTCTAAGTATAGTGACAGGAACTTTAACACTTGTAAGTTTAAAACTCTAAGTATAGTGACAAGAACTTTAACACTTGTAAGTTTAAAACTCTAAGTATAGTGACAGGAATTTTAACACTTGTAAGTATAAAACCTAAGTATAGTGACAGGAACTTTAACACTTGTAAGTTTAAAACTCCAAGTATAGTGACAGGAACTTTAACACTTGTAAGTTTAAAACTCTAAGTATAGTGACAAGAACTTTAACACTTGTAAGTTTAAAACTCTAAGTATAGTGACAAGAACTTTAAGACTTGTAAGTTTAAAACTCTAAGTATATTGACAGGATCTTTAACACTTGTAAGTTTAAAACTCCAAGTATAGTGCTAGGAACTTTAACACTTGTAAGTTTAAAACTCTAAGTATAGTGATAGGAATTTTAACACTTGTAAGTTTAAAACTCTAAGTATAGTGACAGGAACTTTAACACTTGTAAGTTTAAAACTCTAAGTATAGTGACAAGAACTTTAACAGTTGTAAGTTTAAAACTTCAAATATAGTGACAGGAACTTTAACACTTTTAAGTTTAAAACTCTAAGTATAGTGACAGGAACTTTAACACTTGTAAGTTTAAAACTCTAAGTATAGTGACAAGAACTTTAACACTTGTAAGTTTAAAACACTAAGTATAGTGACAGGAATTTTAACACTTGTAAGTTTAAAACTCTAAGTATAGTGACAGGAACTTTAACACTTGTAAGTTTAAAACTCTATGTATAGTGACAGGAACTTTAACACTTGTAAGTTTAAAACTCTACGTATAGTGACTGGAACTTTAACACTTGTAAGTTTAAAACTCTAAGTATAGTGACAAGAACTTTAACACTTGTAAGTTTAAAACTCTAAGTATAGTGACAGGAATTTTAACACTTGTAAGTATAAAACCTAAGTATAGTGACAGGAACTTTAACACTTGTAAGTTTAAAAGTCTAAGTATAGTGACAGGAACTTTAACACTTGTAAGTTTAAAACTCCAAGTATAGTGACAGGAACTTTAACACTTGTAAGCTTAAAACTCTAAGTATAGTAACAAGAACTTTAACACTTGTAAGTTTAAAACTCTAAGTATAGTGACAGGAACTTTAACACTTGTAAGTTTAAAACTCTAAGTATAGTGACAAGAACTTTAAGACTTGTAAGTTTAAAACTCTAAGTCTAGTGACAGGAACTTTAACACTTGTAAGTTTAAAACTCTAAGCATAGTGACAGGAACTCTAACACTTGTAAGTTTAAAACTCTAAGTATAGTGACAGGAATTTTAACACTTGTAAGTTTAAAACTCTAAGTATAGTGACAGAACTTTAACACTTGTAAGTTTAAAACTTCAAATATAGTGACAGGAACTTTAACACTTTTAAGTTTAAAACTCTAAGTATAGTGACAGGAACTTTAACACTTGTAAGTTTAAAACTCTAAATATAGTGACAGGAACTTTAACACTTGTAAGTTTAAAACTCTAAGTATAGTGACAAGAACTTTAACACTTGTAAGTTTAAAACTCTAAGTATAGTGACAGGAATTTTAACACTTGTAAGTTTAAAACTCTAAGTATAGTGACAGGAACTTTAACACTTGTAAGTTTAAAACTCTATGTATAGTGACAGGAACTTTAACACTTGTAAGTTTAAAACTCTACGTATAGTGACTGGAACTTTAACACTTGTAAGTTTAAAACTCTAAGTATAGTGACAAGAACTTTAACACTTGTAAGTTTAAAACTCTAAGTATAGTGACAGGAATTTTAACACTTGTAAGTATAAAACCTAAGTATAGTGACAGGAACTTTAACACTTGTAAGTTTAAAAGTCTAAGTATAGTGACAGGAACTTTAACACTTGTAAGTTTAAAACTCCAAGTATAGTGACAGGAACTTTAACACTTGTAAGTTTAAAACTCTAAGTATAGTGACAGGAATTTTAACACTTGTAAGTATAAAACCTAAGTATAGTGACAGGAACTTTACCACTTGTAAGTTTAAAAGTCTAAGTATAGTGACAGGAACTTTAACACTTGTAAGTTTAAAACTCCAAGTATAGTGACAGGAACTTTAACACTTGTATGCTTAAAACTCTAAGTATAGTAACAAGAACTTTAACACTTGTAAGTTTAAAACTCTAAGTATAGTGACAGAACTTTAACACTTGTAAGTTTAAAACTCTAAGCATAGTGACAGGAACTCTAACACTTGTAAGTTTAAAACTCTATGTATAGTGACAGGAAATTTAACACTTGTAAGTTTAAAACTCTAAGTATAGTGACAGGAACTTTAACACTTGTAAGTTTAAAACTCTAAGCATAGTGACAGGAACTCTAACACTTGTAAGTTTAAAACTCTAAGTATAGTGACAGGAATTTTAAAACTTGTAAGTTTAAAACTCTAAGTATAGTGACAGGAACTTTAACACTTGTAAGTTTAAAACTCTAAGCATAGTGACAGGAACTCTAACACTTGTAAGTTTAAAACTCTAAGTATAGTGACAGGAATTTTAACACTTGTAAGTTTAAAACTCTAAGTATAGTGACAGAACTTTAACACTTGTAAGTTTAAAACTCTAAGCATAGTGACAGGAACTCTAACACTTGTAAGTTTAAAACTCTATGTATAGTGACAGGAAATTTAACACTTGTAAGTTTAAAACTCTAAGTATAGTGACAGGAACTTTAACACTTGTAAGTTTAAAACTCTATGTATAGTGACAGGAACTTTAACACTTGTAAGTTTAAAACTCTAAGTATAGTGACAGGAACTTTAACACTTGTAAGTTTAAAACTCTAAGTATAGTGACAAGAACTTTAACACTTGTAAGTTTAAAACTCTAAGTATAGTGACAGGAATTTTAACACTTGTAAGTATAAAACCTAAGTATAGTGACAGGAACTTTAACACTTGTAAGTTTAAAACTCCAAGTATAGTGACAGGAACTTTAACACTTGTAAGTTTAAAACTCTAAGTATAGTGACAAGAACTTTAACACTTGTAAGTTTAAAACTCTAAGTATAGTGACAAGAACTTTAAGACTTGTAAGTTTAAAACTCTAAGTATAGTGACAGGAACTTTAACACTTGTAAGTTTAAAACTCCAAGTATAGTGCCAGGAACTTTAACACTTGTAAGTTTAAAACTCTAAGTATAGTGATAGGAATTTTAACACTTGTAAGTTTAAAACTCTAAGTATAGTGACAGGAACTTTAACACTTGTAAGTTTAAAACTCTAAGTATAGTGACAGGAACTTTAACACTTGTAAGTTTAAAACTCTAAATATAGTGACAGGAACTTTAACACTTGTAAGTTTAAAACTCTAAGTATAGTGACAAGAACTTTAACACTTGTAAGTTTAAAACTCTAAGTATAGTGACAGGAATTTTAACACTTGTAAGTTTAAAACTCTAAGTATAGTGACAGGAACTTTAACACTTGTAAGTTTAAAACTCTATGTATAGTGACAGGAACTTTAACACTTGTAAGTTTAAAACTCTACGTATAGTGACTGGAACTTTAACACTTGTAAGTTTAAAACTCTAAGTATAGTGACAAGAACTTTAACACTTGTAAGTTTAAAACTCTAAGTATAGTGACAGGAATTTTAACATTTGTAAGTATAAAACCTAAGTATAGTGACAGGAACTTTAACACTTGTAAGTTTAAAAGTCTAAGTATAGTGACAGGAACTTTACCACTTGTAAGTTTAAAACTCCAAGTATAGTGACAGGAACTTTAACACTTGTAAGCTTAAAACTCTAAGTATAGTAACAAGAACTTTAACACTTGTAAGTTTAAAACTCCAAGTATAGTGCCAGGAACTTTAACACTTGTAAGTTTAAAACTCTAAGTATAGTGACAAGAACTTTAAGACTTGTAAGTTTAAAACTCTAAGTCTAGTGACAGGAACTTTAACACTTGTAAGTTTAAAACTCTAAGTATAGTGACAGGAACTTTAACACTTGTAATTTTAAAACTCTATGTATAGTGACATTAACTTTAACACTTGTAAGTTTAAAACTCTAAGTATAGTGACAGGAACTTTAACACTTGTAAGTTTAAAACACTAAGTATAGTGACAAGAACTTTAACACTTGTAAGTATAAAACTCCAAGTATAGTGACAGGAACTTTAACACTTGTAAGTTTAAAACTCCAAGTATAGTGCCAGGAACTTTAACATTTGTAAGTTTAAAACCCTAAGTATAGTGACAGGAATTTTAACACTTGTAAGTTTAAAACTCTAAGTATAGTGACAGGAACATTAACACTTGTAAGTATAAAACTCCAAGTATACTGACAAGAACTTTAACACTTGTAAGTTTAAAACTCCAAGTATAGTGCCAGGAACTTTAACACTTGTAAGTTTAAAACTCTAAGTATAGTGACAGGAATTTTAACACTTGTAAGTTTAAAACTCTAAGTATAGTGACAGGAACTTTAACACTTGTAAGTTTAAAACTCTAAGCATAGTGACAGGAACTCTAACACTTGTAAGTTTAAAACTCTAAGTATAGTGACAGAACTTTAACACTTGTAAGTTTAAAACTCTAAGTATAGTGACAAGAACTTTAACACTTGTAAGTTTAAAACTTCAAATATAGTGACAGGAACTTTAACACTTTTAAGTTTAAAACTCTAAGTATAGTGACAGGAACTTTAACACTTGTAAGTTTAAAACTCTAAATATAGTGACAGGAACTTTAACACTTGTAAGTTTAAAACTCTAAGTATAGTGACAAGAACTTTAACACTTGTAAGTTTAAAACTCTAAGTATAGTGACAGGAATTTTAACACTTGTAAGTTTAAAACTCTAAGTATAGTGACAGGAACTTTAACACTTGTAAGTTTAAAACTCTATGTATAGTGACAGGAACTTTAACACTTGTAAGTTTAAAACTCTACGTATAGTGACTGGAACTTTAACACTTGTAAGTTTAAAACTCTAAGTATAGTGACAAGAACTTTAACACTTGTAAGTTTAAAACTCTAAGTATAGTGACAGGAATTTTAACACTTGTAAGTATAAAACCTAAGTATAGTGACAGGAACTTTAACACTTGTAAGTTTAAAAGTCTAAGTATAGTGACAGGAACTTTAACACTTGTAAGTTTAAAACTCCAAGTATAGTGACAGGAACTTTAACACTTGTAAGCTTAAAACTCTAAGTATAGTAACAAGAACTTTAACACTTGTAAGTTTAAAACTCTAAGTATAGTGACAGGAACTTTAACACTTGTAAGTTTAAAACTCTAAGTATAGTGACAAGAACTTTAAGACTTGTAAGTTTAAAACTCTAAGTCTAGTGACAGGAACTTTAACACTTGTAAGTTTAAAACTCTAAGTATAGTGACAGGAACTTTAACACTTGTAAGTTTAAAACTCTAAGTATAGTGACAGGAATTTTAACACTTGTAAGTTTAAAACTCTAAGTATAGTGACAGGAACTTTAACACTTGTAAGTTTAAAACTCTAAGCATAGTGACAGGAACTCTAACACTTGTAAGTTTAAAACTCTAAGTATAGTGACAGGAATTTTAACACTTGTAAGTTTAAAACTCTAAGTATAGTGACAGAACTTTAACACTTGTAAGTTTAAAACTCTAAGCATAGTGACAGGAACTCTAACACTTGTAAGTTTAAAACTCTATGTATAGTGATAGGAAATTTAACACTTGTAAGTTTAAAACTCTAAGTATAGTGACAAGAACTTTAACACTTGTAAGTTTAAAACTTTAAATATAGTGACAGGAACTTAAACACTTTTAAGCTTAAAACTCTAAGTATAGTGACAGGAACTTTAACACTTGTAAGTTTAAAACTCTAAATATAGTGACAGGAACTTTAACACTTGTAAGTTTAAAACTCTAAGTATAGTGACAAGAACTTTAACACTTGTAAGTTTAAAACTCTAAGTATAGTGACAGGAATTTTAACACTTGTAAGTTTAAAACTCTAAGTATAGTGACAGGAACTTTAACACTTGTAAGTTTAAAACTCTATGTATAGTGACAGGAACTTTAACACTTGTAAGTTTAAAACTCTACGTATAGTGACAGGAACTTTAACACTTGTAAGTTTAAAAGTCTAAGTATAGTGACAGGAACTTTAACACTTGTAAGTTTAAAACTCCAAGTATAGTGACAGGAACTTTACCACTTGTAAGCTTAAAACTCTAAGTATAGTAACAAGAACTTTAACACTTGTAAGTTTAAAACTCTAAGTATAGTGACAGGAACTTTAACACTTGTAAGTTTAAAACTCTAAGTATAGTGACAAGAACTTTAAGACTTGTAAGTTTAAAACTCTAAGTCTAGTGACAGGAACTTTAACACTTGTAAGTTTAAAACTCTAAGTATAGTGACAGGAACTTTAACACTTGTAAGTTTAAAACTCTATGTATAGTGACACGAACTTTAACACTTGTAAGTTTAAAACTCTAAGTATAGTGACAGGAACCTTAACACTTGTAAGTTTAAAACACTAAGTATAGTGACAAGAACTTTAACACTTGTAAGTTTAAAACTCCAAGTATAGTGACAGGAACTTTAACACTTGTAAGTTTAAAACTCCAAGTATAGTGCCAGGAACTTTAACACTTGTATGTTTAAAACACCAAGTATAGTGACAAGAACTTTAACACTTGTAAGTTTAAAACTCCAAGTATAGTGACAAGAACTTTAACACTAGTAAGTTTAAAACTCTAAGTATAGTGACAGAAACTTTAACATTTGTAAGTTTAAAACCCTAAGTATAGTGACAGGAATTTTAACACTTGTAAGTTTAAAACTCTAAGTATAGTGACAGGAACATTAACACTTGTAAGTATAAAACTCCAAGTATACTGACAAGAACTTTAACACTTGTAAGTTTAAAACTCCAAGTATAGTGCCAGGAACTTTAACACTTGTAAGTTTAAAACTCTAAGTATAGTGACAGGAATTTTAACACTTGTAAGTTTAAAACTCTAAGTATAGTGACAGGAACTTTAACACTTGTAAGTTTAAAACTCTAAGCATAGTGACAGGAACTCTAACACTTGTAAGTTTAAAACTCTAAGTATAGTGACAGGAATTTTAACACTTGTAAGTTTAAAACTCTAAGTATAGTGACAGAACTTTAACACTTGTAAGTTTAAAACTCTAAGCATAGTGACAGGAACTCTAACACTTGTAAGTTTAAAACTCTATGTATAGTGACAGGAAATTTAACACTTGTAAGTTTAAAACTCTAAGTATAGTGACAGGAACTTTAACACTTGTAAGTTTAAAACTCTATGTATAGTGACAGGAACTTTAACACTTGTAAGTTTAAAACTCTAAGTATAGTGACAGGAACTTTAACACTTGTAAGTTTAAAACTCTAAGTATAGTGACAAGAACTTTAACACTTGTAAGTTTAAAACTCTAAGTATAGTGACAAGAATTTTAACACTTGTAAGTATAAAACCTAAGTATAGTGACAGGAACTTTAACACTTGTAAGTTTAAAACTCCAAGTATAGTGACAGGAACTTTAACACTTGTAAGTTTAAAACTCTAAGTATAGTGACAAGAACTTTAACACTTGTAAGTTTAAAACTCTAAGTATAGTGACAAGAACTTTAAGACTTGTAAGTTTAAAACTCTAAGTATATTGACAGGAACTTTAACACTTGTAAGTTTAAAACTCCAAGTATAGTGCCAGGAACTTTAACACTTGTAAGTTTAAAACTCTAAGTATAGTGATAGGAATTTTAACACTTGTAAGTTTAAAACTCTAAGTATAGTGACAGGAACTTTAACACTTGTAAGTTTAAAACTCTAAGTATAGTGACAAGAACTTTAACAGTTGTAAGTTTAAAACTTCAAATATAGTGACAGGAGCTTTAACACTTTTAAGTTTAAAACTCTAAGTATAGTGACAGGAACTTTAACACTTGTAAGTTTAAAACTCTAAATATAGTGACAGGAACTTTAACACTTGTAAGTTTAAAACTCTAAGTATAGTGACAAGAACTTTAACACTTGTAAGTTTAAAACACTAAGTATAGTGACAGGAATTTTAACACTTGTAAGTTTAAAACTCTAAGTATAGTGACAGGAACTTTAACACTTGTAAGTTTAAAACTCTATGTATAGTGACAGGAACTTTAACACTTGTAAGTTTAAAACTCTACGTATAGTGACTGGAACTTTAACACTTGTAAGTTTAAAACTCTAAGTATAGTGACAAGAACTTTAACACTTGTAAGTTTAAAACTCTAAGTATAGTGACAGGAATTTTAACACTTGTAAGTATAAAACCTAAGTATAGTGACAGGAACTTTAACACTTGTAAGTTTAAAAGTCTAAGTATAGTGACAGGAACTTTAACACTTGTAAGTTTAAAACTCCAAGTATAGTGACAGGAACTTTAACACTTGTAAGCTTAAAACTCTAAGTATAGTAACAAGAACTTTAACACTTGTAAGTTTAAAACTCTAAGTATAGTGACAGGAACTTTAACACTTGTAAGTTTAAAACTCTAAGTATAGTGACAAGAACTTTAAGACTTGTAAGTTTAAAACTCTAAGTCTAGTGACAGGAACTTTAACACTTGTAAGTTTAAAACTCTAAGTATAGTGACAGGAACTTTAACACTTGTAAGTTTAAAACTCTATGTATAGTGACACGAACTTTAACACTTGTAAGTTTAAAACTCTAAGTATAGTGACAGGAACTTTAACACTTGTAAGTTTAAAACACTAAGTATACTGACAAGAACTTTAACACTTGTAAGTTTAAAACTCCAAGTATAGTGACAGGAACTTTAACACTTGTAAGTTTAAAACTCCAAGTATAGTGCCAGGAACTTTAACACTTGTAAGTTTAAAACTCTAAGTATAGTGACAGGAATTTTAACACTTGTAAGTTTAAAACTCTAAGTATAGTGACAGGAACTTTAACACTTGTAAGTTTAAAACTCTAAGCATAGTGACAGGAACTCTAACACTTGTAAGTTTAAAACTCTAAGTATAGTGACAGGAATTTTAACACTTGTAAGTTTAAAACTCTAAGTATAGTGACAGAACTTTAACACTTGTAAGTTTAAAACTCTAAGCATAGTGACAGGAACTCTAACACTTGTAAGTTTAAAACTCTATGTATAGTGACAGGAAATTTAACACTTGTAAGTTTAAAACTCTAAGTATAGTGACAGGAACTTTAACACTTGTAAGTTTAAAACTCTATGTATAGTGACAGGAACTTTAACACTTGTAAGTTTAAAACTCTAAGTATAGTGACAGGAACTTTAACACTTGTAAGTTTAAAACTCTAAGTATAGTGACAAGAACTTTAACACTTGTAAGTTTAAAACTCTAAGTATAGTGACAGGAATTTTAACACTTGTAAGTATAAAACCTAAGTATAGTGACAGGAACTTTAACACTTGTAAGTTTAAAACTCCAAGTATAGTGACAGGAACTTTAACACTTGTAAGTTTAAAACTCTAAGTATAGTGACAAGAACATTAACACTTGTAAGTTTAAAACTCTAAGTATAGTGACAAGAACTTTAAGACTTGTAAGTTTAAAACTCTAAGTATAGTGACAGGAACTTTAACACTTGTAAGTTTAAAACTCCAAGTATAGTGCCAGGAACTTTAACACTTGTAAGTTTAAAACTCTAAGTATAGTGATAGGAATTTTAACACTTGTAAGTTTAAAACTCTAAGTATAGTGACAGGAACTTTAACACTTGTAAGTTTAAAACTCTAAGTATAGTGACAGGAACTTTAACACTTGTAAGTTTAAAACTTCAAATATAGTGACAGGAACTTTAACACTTTTAAGTTTAAAACTCTAAGTATAGTGACAGGAACTTTAACACTTGTAAGTTTAAAACTCTAAGTATAGTGACAGGAATTTTAACACTTGTAAGTTTAAAACTCTAAGTATAGTGACAGGAACTTTAACACTTGTAAGTTTAAAACTCTATGTATAGTGACAGGAACTTTAACACTTGTAAGTTTAAAACTCTACGTATAGTGACTGGAACTTTAACACTTGTAAGTTTAAAACTCTAAGTATAGTGACAAGAACTTTAAGACTTGTAAGTTTAAAACTCTAAGTATAGTGACAGGAACTTTAACACTTGTAAGTTTAAAACTCCAAGTATAGTGCCAGGAACTTTAACACTTGTAAGTTTAAAACTCTAAGTATAGTGATAGGAATTTTAACACTTGTAAGTTTAAAACTCTAAGTATAGTGACAGGAACTTTAACACTTGTAAGTTTAAAACTCTAACTATAGTGACAAGAACTTTAACACTTGTAAGTTTAAAACTTCAAATATAGTGACAGGAACTTTAACACTTTTAAGTTTAAAACTCTAAGTATAGTGACAGGAACTTTAACACTTGTAAGTTTAAAACTCTAAATATAGTGACAGGAACTTTAACACTTGTAAGTTTAAAACTCTAAGTATAGTGACAAGAACTTTAACACTTGTAAGTTTAAAACTCTAAGTATAGTGACAGGAATTTTAACACTTGTAAGTTTAAAACTCTAAGTATAGTGACAGGAACTTTAACACTTGTAAGTTTAAAACCTTATGTATAGTGACAGGATCTTTAACACTTGTAAGTTTAAAACTCTACGTATAGTGACTGGAACTTTAACACTTGTAAGTTTAAAACTCTAAGTATAGTGCCAGGAACTTTAACACTTGTAAGTTTAAAACTCTAAGTATAGTGATAGGAATTTTAACACTTGTAAGTTTAAAACTCTAAGTATAGTGACAGGAACTTTAACACTTGTAAGTTTAAAACTCTAACTATAGTGACAAGAACTTTAACACTTGTAAGTTTAAAACTTCAAATATAGTGACAGGAACTTTAACACTTTTAAGTTTAAAACTCTAAGTATAGTGACAGGAACTTTAACACTTGTAAGTTTAAAACTCTAAATATAGTGACAGGAACTTTAACACTTGTAAGTTTAAAACTCTAAGTATAGTGACAAGAACTTTAACACTTGTAAGTTTAAAACTCTAAGTATAGTGACAGGAATTTTAACACTTGTAAGTATAAAACCTAAGTATAGTGACAGGAACTTTAACACTTGTAAGTTTAAAAGTCTAAGTATAGTGACAGGAACTTTAACACTTGTAAGTTTAAAACTCCAAGTATAGTGACAGGAACTTTAACACTTGTAAGTTTAAAACTCTAAGTATAGTGACAGGAATTTTAACACTTGTAAGTTTAAAACTCTAAGTATAGTGACAGGAACTTTAACACTTGTAAGTTTAAAACTCTATGTATAGTGACAGGAACTTTAACACTTGTAAGCTTAAAACTCTAAGTATAGTAACAAGAACTTTAACACTTGTAAGTTTAAAACTCTAAGTATAGTGACAGGAACTTTAACACTTGTAAGTTTAAAACTCTAAGTATAGTGACAAGAACTTTAAGACTTGTAAGTTTAAAACTCTAAGTCTAGTGACAGGAACTTTAACACTTGTAAGTTTAAAACTCTAAGTATAGTGACAGGAACTTTAACACTTGTAAGTTTAAAACTCTATGTATAGTGACACGAACTTTAACACTTGTAAGTTTAAAACTCTAAGTATAGTGACAGGAACTTTAACACTTGTAAGTTTAAAACTCTAAGTATAGTGACAGGAACCTTAACACTTGTAAGTTTAAAACACTAAGTATAGTGACAAGAACTTTAACACTTGTAAGTTTAAAACTCCAAGTATAGTGACAGGAACTTTAACACTTGTAAGTTTAAAACTCCAAGTATAGTGCCAGGAACTTTAACACTTGTATGTTTAAAACACTAAGTATAGTGACAAGAACTTTAACACTTGTAAGTTTAAAACTCCAAGTATAGTGACAAGAACTTTAACACTAGTAAGTTTAAAACTCTAAGTATAGTGACAGAAACTTTAACATTTGTAAGTTTAAAACCCTAAGTATAGTGACAGGAATTTTAACACTTGTAAGTTTAAAACTCTAAGTATAGTGACAGGAACATTAACACTTGTAAGTATAAAACTCCAAGTATACTGACAAGAACTTTAACACTTGTAAGTTTAAAACTCCACGTATAGTGCCAGGAACTTTAACACTTGTAAGTTTAAAACTCTAAGTATAGTGACAGGAATTTTAACACTTGTAAGTTTAAAACTCTAAGTATAGTGACAGGAACTTTAACACTTGTAAGTTTAAAACTCTAAGCATAGTGACAGGAACTCTAACACTTGTAAGTTTAAAACTCTAAGTATAGTGACAGGAATTTTAACACTTGTAAGTTTAAAACTCTAAGTATAGTGACAGAACTTTAACACTTGTAAGTTTAAAACTCTAAGCATAGTGACAGGAACTCTAACACTTGTAAGTTTAAAACTCTATGTATAGTGACAGGAAATTTAACACTTGTAAGTTTAAAACTCTAAGTATAGTGACAGGAACTTTAACACTTGTAAGTTTAAAACTCTATGTATAGTGACAGGAACTTTAACACTTGTAAGTTTAAAACTCTAAGTATAGTGACAGGAACTTTAACACTTGTAAGTTTAAAACTCTAAGTATAGTGACAAGAACTTTAACACTTGTAAGTTTAAAACTTTAAGTATAGTGACAAGAATTTTAACACTTGTAAGTATAAAACCTAAGTATAGTGACAGGAACTTTAACACTTGTAAGTTTAAAACTCCAAGTATAGTGACAGGAACTTTAACACTTGTAAGTTTAAAACTCTAAGTATAGTGACAAGAACTTTAACACTTGTAAGTTTAAAACTCTAAGTATAGTGATAGGAATTTTAACACTTGTAAGTTTAAAACTCTAAGTATAGTGACAGGAACTTTAACACTTGTAAGTTTAAAACTCTAAGTATAGTGACAAGAACTTTAACAGTTGTAAGTTTAAAACTTCAAATATAGTGACAGGAGCTTTAACACTTTTAAGTTTAAAACTCTAAGTATAGTGACAGGAACTTTAACACTTGTAAGTTTAAAACTCTAAATATAGTGACAGGAACTTTAACACTTGTAAGTTTAAAACTCTAAGTATAGTGACAAGAACTTTAACACTTGTAAGTTTAAAACACTAAGTATAGTGACAGGAATTTTAACACTTGTAAGTTTAAAACTCTAAGTATAGTGACAGGAACTTTAACACTTGTAAGTTTAAAACTCTATGTATAGTGACAGGAACTTTAACACTTGTAAGTTTAAAACTCTACGTATAGTGACTGGAACTTTAACACTTGTAAGTTTAAAACTCTAAGTATAGTGACAAGAACTTTAACACTTGTAAGTTTAAAACTCTAAGTATAGTGACAGGAATTTTAACACTTGTAAGTATAAAACCTAAGTATAGTGACAGGAACTTTAACACTTGTAAGTTTAAAAGTCTAAGTATAGTGACAGGAACTTTAACACTTGTAAGTTTAAAACTCCAAGTATAGTGACAGGAACTTTAACACTTGTAAGCTTAAAACTCTAAGTATAGTAACAAGAACTTTAACACTTGTAAGTTTAAAACTTTAAGTATAGTGACAGGAACTTTAACACTTGTAAGTTTAAAACTCTAAGTATAGTGACAAGAACTTTAAGACTTGTAAGTTTAAAACTCTAAGTCTAGTGACAGGAACTTTAACACTTGTAAGTTTAAAACTCTAAGTATAGTGACAGGAACTTTAACACTTGTAAGTTTAAAACTCTATGTATAGTGACACGAACTTTAACACTTGTAAGTTTAAAACTCTAAGTATAGTGACAGGAACTTTAACACTTGTAAGTTTAAAACACTAAGTATACTGACAAGAACTTTAACACTTGTAAGTTTAAAACTCCAAGTATAGTGACAGGAACTTTAACACTTGTAAGTTTAAAACTCCAAGTATAGTGCCAGGAACTTTAACACTTGTAAGTTTAAAACTCTAAGTATAGTGACAGGAATTTTAACACTTGTAAGTTTAAAACTCTAAGTATAGTGACAGGAACTTTAACACTTGTAAGTTTAAAACTCTAAGCATAGTGACAGGAACTCTAACACTTGTAAGTTTAAAACTCTAAGTATAGTGACAGGAATTTTAACACTTGTAAGTTTAAAACTCTAAGTATAGTGACAGAACTTTAACACTTGTAAGTTTAAAACTCTAAGCATAGTGACAGGAACTCTAACACTTGTAAGTTTAAAACTCTATGTATAGTGACAGGAAATTTAACACTTGTAAGTTTAAAACTCTAAGTATAGTGACAGGAACTTTAACACTTGTAAGTTTAAAACTCTATGTATAGTGACAGGAACTTTAACACTTGTAAGTTTAAAACTCTAAGTATAGTGACAGGAACTTTAACACTTGTAAGTTTAAAACTCTAAGTATAGTGACAAGAACTTTAACACTTGTAAGTTTAAAACTCTAAGTATAGTGACAGGAATTTTAACACTTGTAAGTATAAAACCTAAGTATAGTGACAGGAACTTTAACACTTGTAAGTTTAAAACTCCAAGTATAGTGACAGGAACTTTAACACTTGTAAGTTTAAAACTCTAAGTATAGTGACAAGAACTTTAACACTTGTAAGTTTAAAACTCTAAGTATAGTGACAAGAACTTTAAGACTTGTAAGTTTAAAACTCTAAGTATAGTGACAGGAACTTTAACACTTGTAAGTTTAAAACTCCAAGTATAGTGCCAGGAACTTTAACACTTGTAAGTTTAAAACTCTAAGTATAGTGATAGGAATTTTAACACTTGTAAGTTTAAAACTCTAAGTATAGTGACAGGAACTTTAACACTTGTAAGTTTAAAACTCTAAGTATAGTGACAGGAACTTTAACACTTGTAAGTTTAAAACTTCAAATATAGTGACAGGAACTTTAACACTTTTAAGTTTAAAACTCTAAGTATAGTGACAGGAACTTTAACACTTGTAAGTTTAAAACTCTAAGTATAGTGACAGGAATTTTAACACTTGTAAGTTTAAAACTCTAAGTATAGTGACAGGAACTTTAACACTTGTAAGTTTAAAACTCTATGTATAGTGACAGGAACTTTAACACTTGTAAGTTTAAAACTCTACGTATAGTGACTGGAACTTTAACACTTGTAAGTTTAAAACTCTAAGTATAGTGACAAGAACTTTAAGACTTGTAAGTTTAAAACTCTAAGTATAGTGACAGGAACTTTAACACTTGTAAGTTTAAAACTCCAAGTATAGTGCCAGGAACTTTAACACTTGTAAGTTTAAAACTCTAAGTATAGTGATAGGAATTTTAACACTTGTAAGTTTAAAACTCTAAGTATAGTGACAGGAACTTTAACACTTGTAAGTTTAAAACTCTAAGTATAGTGACAAGAACTTTAACACTTGTAAGTTTAAAACTTCAAATATAGTGACAGGAACTTTAACACTTTTAAGTTTAAAACTCTAAGTATAGTGACAGGAACTTTAACACTTGTAAGTTTAAAACTCTAAATATAGTGACAGGAACTTTAACACTTGTAAGTTTAAAACTCTAAGTATAGTGACAAGAACTTTAACACTTGTAAGTTTAAAACTCTAAGTATAGTGACAGGAATTTTAACACTTGTAAGTTTAAAACTCTAAGTATAGTGACAGGAACTTTAACACTTGTAAGTTTAAAACTCTATGTATAGTGACAGGATCTTTAACACTTGTAAGTTTAAAACTCTACGTATAGTGACTGGAACTTTAACACTTGTAAGTTTAAAACTCTAAGTATAGTGACAAGAACTTTAACACTTGTAAGTTTAAAACTCTAAGTATAGTGACAGGAATTTTAACACTTGTAAGTATAAAACCTAAGTATAGTGACAGGAACTTTAACACTTGTAAGTTTAAAAGTCTAAGTATAGTGACAGGAACTTTAACACTTGTAAGTTTAAAACTCCAAGTATAGTGACAGGAACTTTAACACTTGTAAGTTTAAAACTCTAAGTATAGTGACAGGAATTTTAACACTTGTAAGTTTAAAACTCTAAGTATAGTGACAGGAACTTTAACACTTGTAAGTTTAAAACTCTATGTATAGTGACAGGAACTTTAACACTTGTAAGCTTAAAACTCTAAGTATAGTAACAAGAACTTTAACACTTGTAAGTTTAAAACTCTAAGTATAGTGACAGGAACTTTAACACTTGTAAGTTTAAAACTCTAAGTATAGTGACAAGAACTTTAGGACTTGTAAGTTTAAAACTCTAAGTCTAGTGACAGGAACTTTAACACTTGTAAGTTTAAAACTCTAAGTATAGTGACAGGAACTTTAACACTTGTAAGTTTAAAACTCTATGTATAGTGACACGAACTTTAACACTTGTAAGTTTAAAACTCTAAGTATAGTGACAGGAACTTTAACACTTGTAAGTTTAAAACACTAAGTATAGTGACAAGAACTTTAACACTTGTAAGTTTAAAACTCCAAGTATAGTGACAGGAACTTTAACACTTGTAAGTTTAAAACTCCAAGTATAGTGCCAGGAACTTTAACATTTGTAAGTTTTAAACCCTAAGTATAGTGACAGGAATTTTAACACTTGTAAGTTTAAAACTCTAAGTATAGTGACAGGAACATTAACACTTGTAAGTATAAAACTCCAAGTATACTGACAAGAACTTTAACACTTGTAAGTTTAAAACTCCAAGTATAGTGCCAGGAACTTTAACACTTGTAAGTTTAAAACTCTAAGTATAGTGACAGGAATTTTAACACTTGTAAGTTTAAAACTCTAAGTATAGTGACAGGAACTTTAACACTTGTAAGTTTAAAACTCTAAGCATAGTGACAGGAACTCTAACACTTGTAAGTTTAAAACTCTAAGTATAGTGACAGGAATTTTAACACTTGTAAGTTTAAAACTCTAAGTATAGTGACAGAACTTTAACACTTGTAAGTTTAAAACTCTAAGCATAGTGACAGGAACTCTAACACTTGTAAGTTTAAAACTCTATGTATAGTGATAGGAAATTTAACACTTGTAAGTTTAAAACTCTAAGTATAGTGACAGGAACTTTAACACTTGTAAGTTTAAAACTCTAAGTATAGTGACAAGAACTTTAACACTTGTAAGTTTAAAACTTCAAATATAGTGAAAGGAACTTTAACACTTTTAAGTTTAAAACTCTAAGTATAGTGGCAGGAACTTTAACACTTGTAAGTTTAAAACTCTAAATATAGTGACAGGAACTTTAACACTTGTAAGTTTAAAACTCTAAGTATAGTGACAAGAACTTTAACACTTGTAAGTTTAAAACTCTAAGCATAGTGACAGGAACTCTAACACTTGTAAGTTTAAAACTCTATGTATAGTGACAGGAAATTTAACACTTGTAAGTTTAAAACTCTAAGTATAGTGACAGGAACTTTAACACTTGTAAGTTTAAAACTCTATGTATAGTGACAGGAACTTTAACACTTGTAAGTTTAAAACTCTAAGTATAGTGACAGGAACTTTAACACTTGTAAGTTTAAAACTCTAAGTATAGTGACAAGAACTTTAACACTTGTAAGTTTAAAACTCTAAGTATAGTGACAGGAATTTTAACACTTGTAAGTATAAAACCTAAGTATAGTGACAGGAACTTTAACACTTGTAAGTTTAAAACTCCAAGTATAGTGACAGGAACTTTAACACTTGTAAGTTTAAAACTCTAAGTATAGTGACAAGAACTTTAAGACTTGTAAGTTTAAAACTCTAAGTATAGTGACAGGAACTTTAACACTTGTAAGTTTAAAACTCCAAGTATAGTGCCAGGAACTTTAACACTTGTAAGTTTAAAACTCTAAGTATAGTGATAGGAATTTTAACACTTGTAAGTTTAAAACTCTAAGTATAGTGACAGGAACTTTAACACTTGTAAGTTTAAAACTCTAAGTATAGTGACAGGAACTTTAACACTTGTAAGTTTAAAACTTCAAATATAGTGACAGGAACTTTAACACTTTTAAGTTTAAAACTCTAAGTATAGTGACAGGAACTTTAACACTTGTAAGTTTAAAACTCTAAGTATAGTGACAGGAATTTTAACACTTGTAAGTTTAAAACTCTAAGTATAGTGACAGGAACTTTAACACTTGTAAGTTTAAAACTCTATGTATAGTGACAGGAACTTTAACACTTGTAAGTTTAAAACTCTACGTATAGTGACTGGAACTTTAACACTTGTAAGTTTAAAACTCTAAGTATAGTGACAAGAACTTTAAGACTTGTAAGTTTAAAACTCTAAGTATAGTGACAGGAACTTTAACACTTGTAAGTTTAAAACTCCAAGTATAGTGCCAGGAACTTTAACACTTGTAAGTTTAAAACTCTAAGTATAGTGATAGGAATTTTAACACTTGTAAGTTTAAAACTCTAAGTATAGTGACAGGAACTTTAACACTTGTAAGTTTAAAACTCTAAGTATAGTGACAAGAACTTTAACACTTGTAAGTTTAAAACTTCAAATATAGTGACAGGAACTTTAACACTTTTAAGTTTAAAACTCTAAGTATAGTGACAGGAACTTTAACACTTGTAAGTTTAAAACTCTAAATATAGTGACAGGAACTTTAACACTTGTAAGTTTAAAACTCTAAGTATAGTGACAAGAACTTTAACACTTGTAAGTTTAAAACTCTAAGTATAGTGACAGGAATTTTAACACTTGTAAGTTTAAAACTCTAAGTATAGTGACAGGAACTTTAACACTTGTAAGTTTAAAACTCTATGTATAGTGACAGGATCTTTAACACTTGTAAGTTTAAAACTCTACGTATAGTGACTGGAACTTTAACACTTGTAAGTTTAAAACTTTAAGTATAGTGACAAGAACTTTAACACTTGTAAGTTTAAAACTCTAAGTATAGTGACAGGAATTTTAACACTTGTAAGTATAAAACCTAAGTATAGTGACAGGAACTTTAACACTTGTAAGTTTAAAAGTCTAAGTATAGTGACAGGAACTTTAACACTTGTAAGTTTAAAACTCCAAGTATAGTGACAGGAACTTTAACACTTGTAAGTTTAAAACTCTAAGTATAGTGACAGGAATTTTAACACTTGTTAGTTTAAAACTCTAAGTATAGTGACAGGAACTTTAACACTTGTAAGTTTAAAACTCTATGTATAGTGACAGGAACTTTAACACTTGTAAGCTTAAAACTCTAAGTATAGTAACAAGAACTTTAACACTTGTAAGTTTAAAACTCTAAGTATAGTGACAGGAACTTTAACACTTGTAAGTTTAAAACTCTAAGTATAGTGACAAGAACTTTAGGACTTGTAAGTTTAAAACTCTAAGTCTAGTGACAGGAACTTTAACACTTGTAAGTTTAAAACTCTAAGTATAGTGACAGGAACTTTAACACTTGTAAGTTTAAAACTCCAAGTATAGTGACAGGAACTTTAACACTTGTAAGTTTAAAACTCCAAGTATAGTGACAAGAACTTTAAGACTTGTAAGTTTAAAACTCTATAAGTCTAGTGACAGGAACTTTAACACTTGTAAGTTTAAAACTCTAAGTATAGTGACAGGAACTTTAACACTTGTAAGTTTAAAACTCTATGTATAGTGACACGAACTTTAACACTTGTAAGTTTAAAACTCTAAGTATAGTGACAGGAACTTTAACACTTGTAAGTTTAAAACACTAAGTATAGTGACAAGAACTTTAACACTTGTAAGTTTAAAACTCCAAGTATAGTGACAGGAACTTTAACACTTGTAAGTTTAAAACTCCAAGTATAGTGCCAGGAACTTTAACACTTGTATGTTTAAAACACTAAGTATAGTGACAAGAACTTTAACACTTGTAAGTTTAAAACTCCAAGTATAGTGACAAGAACTTTAACACTAGTAAGTTTAAAACTCTAAGTATAGTGACAGAAACTTTAACATTTGTAAGTTTAAAACCCTAAGTATAGTGACAGGAATTTTAACACTTGTAAGTTTAAAACTCTAAGTATAGTGACAGGAACATTAACACTTGTAAGTATAAAACTCCAAGTATACTGACAAGAACTTTAACACTTGTAAGTTTAAAACTCCAAGTATAGTGCCAGGAACTTTAACACTTGTAAGTTTAAAACTCTAAGTATAGTGACAGGAATTTTAACACTTGTAAGTTTAAAACTCTAAGTATAGTGACAGGAACTTTAACACTTGTAAGTTTAAAACTCTAAGCATAGTGACAGGAACTCTAACACTTGTAAGTTTAAAACTCTAAGTATAGTGACAGGATCTTTAACACTTGTAAGTTTAAAACTCCAAGTATAGTGCTAGGAACTTTAACACTTGTAAGTTTAAAACTCTAAGTATAGTGATAGGAATTTTAACACTTGTAAGTTTAAAACTCTAAGTATAGTGACAGGAACTTTAACACTTGTAAGTTTAAAACTCTAAGTATAGTGACAAGAACTTTAAGACTTGTAAGTTTAAAACTCTAAGTATATTGACAGGATCTTTAACACTTGTAAGTTTAAAACTCCAAGTATAGTGCTAGGAACTTTAACACTTGTAAGTTTAAAACTCTAAGTATAGTGATAGGAATTTTAACACTTGTAAGTTTAAAACTCTAAGTATAGTGACAGGAACTTTAACACTTGTAAGTTTAAAACTCTAAGTATAGTGACAAGAACTTCAACAGTTGTAAGTTTAAAACTTCAAATATAGTGACAGGAACTTTAACACTTTTAAGTTTAAAACTCTAAGTATAGTGACAGGAACTTTAACACTTGTAAGTTTAAAACTCTAAGTATAGTGACAAGAACTTTAAGACTTGTAAGTTTAAAACTCTAAGTATATTGACAGGAACTTTAACACTTGTAAGTTTAAAACTCCAAGTATAGTGCCAGGAACTTTAACACTTGTAAGTTTAAAACTCTAAATATAGTGATAGGAATTTTAACACTTGTAAGTTTAAAACTCTAAGTATAGTGACAGGAACTTTAACACTTGTAAGTTTAAAACTCTAAGTATAGTGACAAGAACTTTAACAGTTGTAAGTTTAAAACTCTAAGTATAGTGACAGGAACTTTAACACTTGTAAGTTTAAAACTCTAAATATAGTGACAGGAACTTTAACACTTGTAAGTTTAAAACTCTAAGTATAGTGACAAGAACTTTAACACTTGTAAGTTTAAAACACTAAGTATAGTGACAGGAATTTTAACACTTGTAAGTTTAAAACTCTAAGTATAGTGACAAGAACTTTAACACTTGTAAGTTTAAAACTCTAAGTATAGTGACAGGAATTTTAACACTTGTAAGTATAAAACCTAAGTATAGTGACAGGAACTTTAACACTTGTAAGTTTAAAAGTCTAAGTATAGTGACAGGAACTTTAACACTTGTAAGTTTAAAACTCCGAGTATAGTGACAGGAACTTTAACACTTGTAAGCTTAAAACTCTAAGTATAGTAACAAGAACTTTAACACTTGTAAGTTTAAAACTCTAAGTATAGTGACAGGAACTTTAACACTTGTAAGTTTAAAACTCTAAGTATAGTGACAAGAACTTTAAGACTTGTAAGTTTAAAACTCTAAGTCTAGTGACAGGAACTTTAACACTTGTAAGTTTAAAACTCTAAGTATAGTGACAGGAACTTTAACACTTGTAAGTTTAAAACTCTATGTATAGTGACACGAACTTTAACACTTGTAAGTTTAAAACTCTAAGTATAGTGACAGGAACTTTAACACTTGTAAGTTTAAAACACTAAGTATACTGACAAGAACTTTAACACTTGTAAGTTTAAAACTCCAAGTATAGTGACAGGAACTTTAACACTTGTAAGTTTAAAACTCCAAGTATAGTGCCAGGAACTTTAACACTTGTAAGTTTAAAACTCTAAGTATAGTGACAGGAATTTTAACACTTGTAAGTTTAAAACTCTAAGTATAGTGACAGGAACTTTAACACTTGTAAGTTTAAAACTCTAAGCATAGGGACAGGAACTCTAACACTTGTAAGTTTAAAACTCTAAGTATAGTGACAGGAATTTTAACACTTGTAAGTTTAAAACTCTAAGTATAGTGACAGGAACTTTAACACTTGTAAGTTTAAAACTCTAAGTATAGTGACAGGAACTTTAACACTTGTAAGTTTAAAACTCTATGTATAGTGACACGAACTTTAACACTTGTAAGTTTAAAACTCTAAGTATAGTGACAGGAACTTTAACACTTGTAAGTTTAAAACACTAAGTATAGTGACAAGAACTTTAACACTTGTAAGTTTAAAACTCCAAGTATAGTGACAGGAACTTTAACACTTGTAAGTTTAAAACTGCAAGTATAGTGCCAGGAACTTTAACACTTGTATGTTTAAAACACTAAGTATAGTGACAAGAACTTTAACACTTGTAAGTTTAAAACTCCAAGTATAGTGACAAGAACTTTAACACTAGTAAGTTTAAAACTCTAAGTATAGTGACAGAAACTTTAACATTTGTAAGTTTAAAACCCTAAGTATAGTGACAGGAATTTTAACACTTGTAAGTTTAAAACTCTAAGTATAGTGACAGGAACATTAACACTTGTAAGTATAAAACTCCAAGTATACTGACAAGAACTTTAACACTTGTAAGTTTAAAACTCCAAGTATAGTGCCAGGAACTTTAACACTTGTAAGTTTAAAACTCTAAGTATAGTGACAGGAATTTTAACACTTGTAAGTTTAAAACTCTAAGTATAGTGACAGGAACTTTAACACTTGTAAGTTTAAAACTCTAAGTATAGTGACAAGAACTTTAACACTTGTAAGTTTAAAACTCTAAGTATAGTGACAGGAATTTTAACACTTGTAAGTATAAAACCTAAGTATAGTGACAGGAACTTTAACACTTGTAAGTTTAAAACTCCAAGTATAGTGACAGGAACTTTAACACTTGTAAGTTTAAAACTCTAAGTATAGTGACAAGAACTTTAACACTTGTAAGTTTAAAACTCTAAGTATAGTGACAAGAACTTTAAGACTTGTAAGTTTAAAACTCTAAGTATATTGACAGGATCTTTAACACTTGTAAGTTTAAAACTCCAAGTATAGTGCTAGGAACTTTAACACTTGTAAGTTTAAAACTCTAAGTATAGTGATAGGAATTTTAACACTTGTAAGTTTAAAACTCTAAGTATAGTGACAGGAACTTTAACACTTGTAAGTTTAAAACTCTAAGTATAGTGACAAGAACTTCAACAGTTGTAAGTTTAAAACTTCAAATATAGTGACAGGAACTTTAACACTTTTAAGTTTAAAACTCTAAGTATAGTGACAGGAACTTTAACACTTGTAAGTTTAAAACTCTAAGTATAGTGACAAGAACTTTAACACTTGTAAGTTTAAAACACTAAGTATAGTGACAGGAATTTTAACACTTGTAAGTTTAAAACTCTAAGTATAGTGACAGGAACTTTAACACTTGTAAGTTTAAAACTCTATGTATAGTGACAGGAACTTTAACACTTGTAAGTTTAAAACTCTACGTATAGTGACTGGAACTTTAACACTTGTAAGTTTAAAACTCTAAGTATAGTGACAAGAACTTTACCACTTGTAAGTTTAAAACTCTAAGTATAGTGACAGGAATTTTAACACTTGTAAGTATAAAACCTAAGTATAGTGACAGGAACTTTAACACTTGTAAGTTTAAAAGTCTAAGTATAGTGACAGGAACTTTAACACTTGTAAGTTTAAAACTCCAAGTATAGTGACAGGAACTTTAACACTTGTAAGCTTAAAACTCTAAGTATAGTAACAAGAACTTTAACACTTGTAAGTTTAAAACTCTAAGTATAGTGACAGGAACTTTAACACTTGTAAGTTTAAAACTCTAAGTATAGTGACAAGAACTTTAAGACTTGTAAGTTTAAAACTCTAAGTCTAGTGACAGGAACTTTAACACTTGTAAGTTTAAAACTCTAAGTATAGTGACAGGAACTTTAACACTTGTAAGTTTAAAACTCCAAGTATAGTGACAGGAACTTTAACACTTGTAAGTTTAAAACTCTAAGTATAGTGACAGGAATTTTAACACTTGTAAGTATAAAACCTAAGTATAGTGACAGGAACTTTAACACTTGTAAGTTTAAAAGTCTAAGTATAGTGACAGGAACTTTAACACTTGTAAGTTTAAAACTCCAAGTATAGTGACAGGAACTTTAACACTTGTAAGTTTAAAACTCTAAGTATAGTGACAGGAATTTTAACACTTGTAAGTTTAAAACTCTAAGTATAGTGACAGGAACTTTAACACTTGTAAGTTTAAAACTCTATGTATAGTGACAGGAACTTTAACACTTGTAAGCTTAAAACTCTAAGTATAGTAACAAGAACTTTAACACTTGTAAGTTTAAAACTCTAAGTATAGTGACAGGAACTTTAACACTTGTAAGTTTAAAACTCTAAGTATAGTGACAAGAACTTTAGGACTTGTAAGTTTAAAACTCTAAGTCTAGTGACAGGAACTTTAACACTTGTAAGTTTAAAACTCTAAGTATAGTGACAGGAACTTTAACACTTGTAAGTTTAAAACTCTATGTATAGTGACACGAACTTTAACACTTGTAAGTTTAAAACTCTAAGTATAGTGACAGGAACTTTAACACTTGTAAGTTTAAAACACTAAGTATAGTGACAAGAACTTTAACACTTGTAAGTTTAAAACTCCAAGTATAGTGACAGGAACTTTAACACTTGTAAGTTTAAAACTCCAAGTATAGTGCCAGGAACTTTAACATTTGTAAGTTTTAAACCCTAAGTATAGTGACAGGAATTTTAACACTTGTAAGTTTAAAACTCTAAGTATAGTGACAGGAACATTAACACTTGTAAGTATAAAACTCCAAGTATACTGACAAGAACTTTAACACTTGTAAGTTTAAAACTCCAAGTATAGTGCCAGGAACTTTAACACTTGTAAGTTTAAAACTCTAAGTATAGTGACAGGAATTTTAACACTTGTAAGTTTAAAACTCTAAGTATAGTGACAGGAACTTTAACACTTGTAAGTTTAAAACTCTAAGCATAGTGACAGGAACTCTAACACTTGTAAGTTTAAAACTCTAAGTATAGTGACAGGAATTTTAACACTTGTAAGTTTAAAACTCTAAGTATAGTGACAGAACTTTAACACTTGTAAGTTTAAAACTCTAAGCATAGTGACAGGAACTCTAACACTTGTAAGTTTAAAACTCTATGTATAGTGATAGGAAATTTAACACTTGTAAGTTTAAAACTCTAAGTATAGTGACAGGAACTTTAACACTTGTAAGTTTAAAACTCTAAGTATAGTGACAAGAACTTTAACACTTGTAAGTTTAAAACTTCAAATATAGTGAAAGGAACTTTAACACTTTTAAGTTTAAAACTCTAAGTATAGTGGCAGGAACTTTAACACTTGTAAGTTTAAAACTCTAAATATAGTGACAGGAACTTTAACACTTGTAAGTTTAAAACTCTAAGTATAGTGACAAGAACTTTAACACTTGTAAGTTTAAAACTCTAAGCATAGTGACAGGAACTCTAACACTTGTAAGTTTAAAACTCTATGTATAGTGACAGGAAATTTAACACTTGTAAGTTTAAAACTCTAAGTATAGTGACAGGAACTTTAACACTTGTAAGTTTAAAACTCTATGTATAGTGACAGGAACTTTAACACTTGTAAGTTTAAAACTCTAAGTATAGTGACAGGAACTTTAACACTTGTAAGTTTAAAACTCTAAGTATAGTGACAAGAACTTTAACACTTGTAAGTTTAAAACTCTAAGTATAGTGACAGGAATTTTAACACTTGTAAGTATAAAACCTAAGTATAGTGACAGGAACTTTAACACTTGTAAGTTTAAAACTCCAAGTATAGTGACAGGAACTTTAACACTTGTAAGTTTAAAACTCTAAGTATAGTGACAAGAACTTTAAGACTTGTAAGTTTAAAACTCTAAGTATAGTGACAGGAACTTTAACACTTGTAAGTTTAAAACTCCAAGTATAGTGCCAGGAACTTTAACACTTGTAAGTTTAAAACTCTAAGTATAGTGATAGGAATTTTAACACTTGTAAGTTTAAAACTCTAAGTATAGTGACAGGAACTTTAACACTTGTAAGTTTAAAACTCTAAGTATAGTGACAGGAACTTTAACACTTGTAAGTTTAAAACTTCAAATATAGTGACAGGAACTTTAACACTTTTAAGTTTAAAACTCTAAGTATAGTGACAGGAACTTTAACACTTGTAAGTTTAAAACTCTAAGTATAGTGACAGGAATTTTAACACTTGTAAGTTTAAAACTCTAAGTATAGTGACAGGAACTTTAACACTTGTAAGTTTAAAACTCTATGTATAGTGACAGGAACTTTAACACTTGTAAGTTTAAAACTCTACGTATAGTGACTGGAACTTTAACACTTGTAAGTTTAAAACTCTAAGTATAGTGACAAGAACTTTAAGACTTGTAAGTTTAAAACTCTAAGTATAGTGACAGGAACTTTAACACTTGTAAGTTTAAAACTCCAAGTATAGTGCCAGGAACTTTAACACTTGTAAGTTTAAAACTCTAAGTATAGTGATAGGAATTTTAACACTTGTAAGTTTAAAACTCTAAGTATAGTGACAGGAACTTTAACACTTGTAAGTTTAAAACTCTAAGTATAGTGACAAGAACTTTAACACTTGTAAGTTTAAAACTTCAAATATAGTGACAGGAACTTTAACACTTTTAAGTTTAAAACTCTAAGTATAGTGACAGGAACTTTAACACTTGTAAGTTTAAAACTCTAAATATAGTGACAGGAACTTTAACACTTGTAAGTTTAAAACTCTAAGTATAGTGACAAGAACTTTAACACTTGTAAGTTTAAAACTCTAAGTATAGTGACAGGAATTTTAACACTTGTAAGTTTAAAACTCTAAGTATAGTGACAGGAACTTTAACACTTGTAAGTTTAAAACTCTATGTATAGTGACAGGATCTTTAACACTTGTAAGTTTAAAACTCTACGTATAGTGACTGGAACTTTAACACTTGTAAGTTTAAAACTTTAAGTATAGTGACAAGAACTTTAACACTTGTAAGTTTAAAACTCTAAGTATAGTGACAGGAATTTTAACACTTGTAAGTATAAAACCTAAGTATAGTGACAGGAACTTTAACACTTGTAAGTTTAAAAGTCTAAGTATAGTGACAGGAACTTTAACACTTGTAAGTTTAAAACTCCAAGTATAGTGACAGGAACTTTAACACTTGTAAGTTTAAAACTCTAAGTATAGTGACAGGAATTTTAACACTTGTAAGTTTAAAACTCTAAGTATAGTGACAGGAACTTTAACACTTGTAAGTTTAAAACTCTATGTATAGTGACAGGAACTTTAACACTTGTAAGCTTAAAACTCTAAGTATAGTAACAAGAACTTTAACACTTGTAAGTTTAAAACTCTAAGTATAGTGACAGGAACTTTAACACTTGTAAGTTTAAAACTCTAAGTATAGTGACAAGAACTTTAGGACTTGTAAGTTTAAAACTCTAAGTCTAGTGACAGGAACTTTAACACTTGTAAGTTTAAAACTCTAAGTATAGTGACAGGAACTTTAACACTTGTAAGTTTAAAACTCCAAGTATAGTGACAGGAACTTTAACACTTGTAAGTTTAAAACTCCAAGTATAGTGACAAGAACTTTAAGACTTGTAAGTTTAAAACTCTATAAGTCTAGTGACAGGAACTTTAACACTTGTAAGTTTAAAACTCTAAGTATAGTGACAGGAACTTTAACACTTGTAAGTTTAAAACTCTATGTATAGTGACACGAACTTTAACACTTGTAAGTTTAAAACTCTAAGTATAGTGACAGGAACTTTAACACTTGTAAGTTTAAAACACTAAGTATAGTGACAAGAACTTTAACACTTGTAAGTTTAAAACTCCAAGTATAGTGACAGGAACTTTAACACTTGTAAGTTTAAAACTCCAAGTATAGTGCCAGGAACTTTAACACTTGTATGTTTAAAACACTAAGTATAGTGACAAGAACTTTAACACTTGTAAGTTTAAAACTCCAAGTATAGTGACAAGAACTTTAACACTAGTAAGTTTAAAACTCTAAGTATAGTGACAGAAACTTTAACATTTGTAAGTTTAAAACCCTAAGTATAGTGACAGGAATTTTAACACTTGTAAGTTTAAAACTCTAAGTATAGTGACAGGAACATTAACACTTGTAAGTATAAAACTCCAAGTATACTGACAAGAACTTTAACACTTGTAAGTTTAAAACTCCAAGTATAGTGCCAGGAACTTTAACACTTGTAAGTTTAAAACTCTAAGTATAGTGACAGGAATTTTAACACTTGTAAGTTTAAAACTCTAAGTATAGTGACAGGAACTTTAACACTTGTAAGTTTAAAACTCTAAGCATAGTGACAGGAACTCTAACACTTGTAAGTTTAAAACTCTAAGTATAGTGACAGGAATTTTAACACTTGTAAGTTTAAAACTCTAAGTATAGTGACAGAACTTTAACACTTGTAAGTTTAAAACTCTAAGCATAGTGACAGGAACTCTAACACTTGTAAGTTTAAAACTCTATGTATAGTGACAGGAAATTTAACACTTGTAAGTTTAAAACTCTAAGTATAGTGACAGGAACTTTAACACTTGTAAGTTTAAAACTCTATGTATAGTGACAGGAACTTTAACACTTGTAAGTTTAAAACTCTAAGTATAGTGACAGGAACTTTAACACTTGTAAGTTTAAAACTCTAAGTATAGTGACAAGAACTTTAACACTTGTAAGTTTAAAACTCTAAGTATAGTGACAGGAATTTTAACACTTGTAAGTATAAAACCTAAGTATAGTGACAAGAACTTTAACACTTGTAAGTTTAAAACTCCAAGTATAGTGACAGGAACTTTAACACTTGTAAGTTTAAAACTCTAAGTATAGTGACAAGAACTTTAACACTTGTAAGTTTAAAACTCTAAGTATAGTGACAAGAACTTTAAGACTTGTAAGTTTAAAACTCTAAGTATATTGACAGGAACTTTAACACTTGTAAGTTTAAAACTCCAAGTATAGTGCCAGGAACTTTAACACTTGTAAGTTTAAAACTCTAAATATAGTGATAGGAATTTTAACACTTGTAAGTTTAAAACTCTAAGTATAGTGACAGGAACTTTAACACTTGTAAGTTTAAAACTCTAAGTATAGTGACAAGAACTTTAACAGTTGTAAGTTTAAAACTCTAAGTATAGTGACAGGAACTTTAACACTTGTAAGTTTAAAACTCTAAATATAGTGACAGGAACTTTAACACTTGTAAGTTTAAAACTCTAAGTATAGTGACAAGAACTTTAACACTTGTAAGTTTAAAACACTAAGTATAGTGACAGGAATTTTAACACTTGTAAGTTTAAAACTCTAAGTATAGTGACAAGAACTTTAACACTTGTAAGTTTAAAACTCTAAGTATAGTGACAGGAATTTTAACACTTGTAAGTATAAAACCTAAGTATAGTGACAGGAACTTTAACACTTGTAAGTTTAAAAGTCTAAGTATAGTGACAGGAACTTTAACACTTGTAAGTTTAAAACTCCGAGTATAGTGACAGGAACTTTAACACTTGTAAGCTTAAAACTCTAAGTATAGTAACAAGAACTTTAACACTTGTAAGTTTAAAACTCTAAGTATAGTGACAGGAACTTTAACACTTGTAAGTTTAAAACTCTAAGTATAGTGACAAGAACTTTAAGACTTGTAAGTTTAAAACTCTAAGTCTAGTGACAGGAACTTTAACACTTGTAAGTTTAAAACTCTAAGTATAGTGACAGGAACTTTAACACTTGTAAGTTTAAAACTCTATGTATAGTGACACGAACTTTAACACTTGTAAGTTTAAAACTCTAAGTATAGTGACAGGAACTTTAACACTTGTAAGTTTAAAACACTAAGTATACTGACAAGAACTTTAACACTTGTAAGTTTAAAACTCCAAGTATAGTGACAGGAACTTTAACACTTGTAAGTTTAAAACTCCAAGTATAGTGCCAGGAACTTTAACACTTGTAAGTTTAAAACTCTAAGTATAGTGACAGGAATTTTAACACTTGTAAGTTTAAAACTCTAAGTATAGTGACAGGAACTTTAACACTTGTAAGTTTAAAACTCTAAGCATAGGGACAGGAACTCTAACACTTGTAAGTTTAAAACTCTAAGTATAGTGACAGGAATTTTAACACTTGTAAGTTTAAAACTCTAAGTATAGTGACAGGAACTTTAACACTTGTAAGTTTAAAACTCTAAGTATAGTGACAGGAACTTTAACACTTGTAAGTTTAAAACTCTATGTATAGTGACACGAACTTTAACACTTGTAAGTTTAAAACTCTAAGTATAGTGACAGGAACTTTAACACTTGTAAGTTTAAAACACTAAGTATAGTGACAAGAACTTTAACACTTGTAAGTTTAAAACTCCAAGTATAGTGACAGGAACTTTAACACTTGTAAGTTTAAAACTGCAAGTATAGTGCCAGGAACTTTAACACTTGTATGTTTAAAACACTAAGTATAGTGACAAGAACTTTAACACTTGTAAGTTTAAAACTCCAAGTATAGTGACAAGAACTTTAACACTAGTAAGTTTAAAACTCTAAGTATAGTGACAGAAACTTTAACATTTGTAAGTTTAAAACCCTAAGTATAGTGACAGGAATTTTAACACTTGTAAGTTTAAAACTCTAAGTATAGTGACAGGAACATTAACACTTGTAAGTATAAAACTCCAAGTATACTGACAAGAACTTTAACACTTGTAAGTTTAAAACTCCAAGTATAGTGCCAGGAACTTTAACACTTGTAAGTTTAAAACTCTAAGTATAGTGACAGGAATTTTAACACTTGTAAGTTTAAAACTCTAAGTATAGTGACAGGAACTTTAACACTTGTAAGTTTAAAACTCTAAGCATAGTGACAGGAACTCTAACACTTGTAAGTTTAAAACTCTAAGTATAGTGACAGGAACTTTAACACTTGTAAGTTTAAAACTCTAAGTATAGTGACAAGAACTTTAACACTTGTAAGTTTAAAACTCTAAGTATAGTGACAGGAATTTTAACACTTGTAAGTATAAAACCTAAGTATAGTGACAGGAACTTTAACACTTGTAAGTTTAAAACTCCAAGTATAGTGACAGGAACTTTAACACTTGTAAGTTTAAAACTCTAAGTATAGTGACAAGAACTTTAACACTTGTAAGTTTAAAACTCTAAGTATAGTGACAAGAACTTTAAGACTTGTAAGTTTAAAACTCTAAGTATATTGACAGGATCTTTAACACTTGTAAGTTTAAAACTCCAAGTATAGTGCTAGGAACTTTAACACTTGTAAGTTTAAAACTCTAAGTATAGTGATAGGAATTTTAACACTTGTAAGTTTAAAACTCTAAGTATAGTGACAGGAACTTTAACACTTGTAAGTTTAAAACTCTAAGTATAGTGACAAGAACTTTAACAGTTGTAAGTTTAAAACTTCAAATATAGTGACAGGAACTTTAACACTTTTAAGTTTAAAACTCTAAGTATAGTGACAGGAACTTTAACACTTGTAAGTTTAAAACTCTAAGTATAGTGACAAGAACTTTAACACTTGTAAGTTTAAAACACTAAGTATAGTGACAGGAATTTTAACACTTGTAAGTTTAAAACTCTAAGTATAGTGACAGGAACTTTAACACTTGTAAGTTTAAAACTCTATGTATAGTGACAGGAACTTTAACACTTGTAAGTTTAAAACTCTACGTATAGTGACTGGAACTTTAACACTTGTAAGTTTAAAACTCTAAGTATAGTGACAAGAACTTTACCACTTGTAAGTTTAAAACTCTAAGTATAGTGACAGGAATTTTAACACTTGTAAGTATAAAACCTAAGTATAGTGACAGGAACTTTAACACTTGTAAGTTTAAAAGTCTAAGTATAGTGACAGGAACTTTAACACTTGTAAGTTTAAAACTCCAAGTATAGTGACAGGAACTTTAACACTTGTAAGCTTAAAACTCTAAGTATAGTAACAAGAACTTTAACACTTGTAAGTTTAAAACTCTAAGTATAGTGACAGGAACTTTAACACTTGTAAGTTTAAAACTCTAAGTATAGTGACAAGAACTTTAAGACTTGTAAGTTTAAAACTCTAAGTCTAGTGACAGGAACTTTAACACTTGTAAGTTTAAAACTCTAAGTATAGTGACAGGAACTTTAACACTTGTAAGTTTAAAACTCCAAGTATAGTGACAGGAACTTTAACACTTGTAAGCCTTAAACTCTAAGTATAGTAACAAGAACTTTAACACTTGTAAGTTTAAAACTCTATGTATAGTGACACGAACTTTAACACTTGTAAGTTTAAAACTCTAAGTATAGTGACAGGAACTTTAACACTTGTAAGTTTAAAACACTAAGTATACTGACAAGAACTTTAACACTTGTAAGTTTAAAACTCCAAGTATAGTGACAGGAACTTTAACACTTGTAAGTTTAAAACTCCAAGTATAGTGCCAGGAACTTTAACACTTGTAAGTTTAAAACTCTAAGTATAGTGACAGGAATTTTAACACTTGTAAGTTTAAAACTCTAAGTATAGTGACAGGAACTTTAACACTTGTAAGTTTAAAACTCTAAGCATAGTGACAGGAACTCTAACACTTGTAAGTTTAAAACTCTAAGTATAGTGACAGGAATTTTAACACTTGTAAGTTTAAAACTCTAAGTATAGTGACAGAACTTTAACACTTGTAAGTTTAAAACTCTAAGCATAGTGACAGGAACTCTAACACTTGTAAGTTTAAAACTCTATGTATAGTGACAGGAAATTTAACACTAGTAAGTTTAAAACTCTAAGTATAGTGACAGGAACTTTAACACTTGTAAGTTTAAAACTCTATGTATAGTGACAGGAACTTTAACACTTGTAAGTTTAAAACTCTAAGTATAGTGACAGGAACTTTAACACTTGTAAGTTTAAAACTCTAAGTATAGTGACAAGAACTTTAACACTTGTAAGTTTAAAACTCTAAGTATAGTGACAGGAATTTTAACACTTGTAAGTTTAAAACTCTAAGTATAGTGACAGGAACTTTAACACTTGTAAGTTTAAAACTCTAAGCATAGGGACAGGAACTCTAACACTTGTAAGTTTAAAACTCTAAGTATAGTGACAGGAATTTTAACACTTGTAAGTTTAAAACTCTAAGTATAGTGACAGGAACTTTAACACTTGTAAGTTTAAAACTCTAAGTATAGTGACAGGAACTTTAACACTTGTAAGTTTAAAACTCTATGTATAGTGACACGAACTTTAACACTTGTAAGTTTAAAACTCTAAGTATAGTGACAGGAACTTTAACACTTGTAAGTTTAAAACACTAAGTATAGTGACAAGAACTTTAACACTTGTAAGTTTAAAACTCCAAGTATAGTGACAGGAACTTTAACACTTGTAAGTTTAAAACTGCAAGTATAGTGCCAGGAACTTTAACACTTGTATGTTTAAAACACTAAGTATAGTGACAAGAACTTTAACACTTGTAAGTTTAAAACTCCAAGTATAGTGACAAGAACTTTAACACTAGTAAGTTTAAAACTCTAAGTATAGTGACAGAAACTTTAACATTTGTAAGTTTAAAACCCTAAGTATAGTGACAGGAATTTTAACACTTGTAAGTTTAAAACTCTAAGTATAGTGACAGGAACATTAACACTTGTAAGTATAAAACTCCAAGTATACTGACAAGAACTTTAACACTTGTAAGTTTAAAACTCCAAGTATAGTGCCAGGAACTTTAACACTTGTAAGTTTAAAACTCTAAGTATAGTGACAGGAATTTTAACACTTGTAAGTTTAAAACTCTAAGTATAGTGACAGGAACGTTAACACTTGTAAGTTTAAAACTCTAAGCATAGTGACAGGAACTCTAACACTTGTAAGTTTAAAACTCTAAGTATAGTGACAGGAACTTTAACACTTGTAAGTTTAAAACTCTAAGTATAGTGACAAGAACTTTAACACTTGTAAGTTTAAAACTCTAAGTATAGTGACAGGAATTTTAACACTTGTAAGTATAAAACCTAAGTATAGTGACAGGAACTTTAACACTTGTAAGTTTAAAACTCCAAGTATAGTGACAGGAACTTTAACACTTGTAAGTTTAAAACTCTAAGTATAGTGACAAGAACTTTAACACTTGTAAGTTTAAAACTCTAAGTATAGTGACAAGAACTTTAAGACTTGTAAGTTTAAAACTCTAAGTATATTGACAGGATCTTTAACACTTGTAAGTTTAAAACTCCAAGTATAGTGCTAGGAACTTTAACACTTGTAAGTTTAAAACTCTAAGTATAGTGATAGGAATTTTAACACTTGTAAGTTTAAAACTCTAAGTATAGTGACAGGAACTTTAACACTTGTAAGTTTAAAACTCTAAGTATAGTGACAAGAACTTTAACAGTTGTAAGTTTAAAACTTCAAATATAGTGACAGGAACTTTAACACTTTTAAGTTTAAAACTCTAAGTATAGTGACAGGAACTTTAACACTTGTAAGTTTAAAACTCTAAGTATAGTGACAAGAACTTTAACACTTGTAAGTTTAAAACACTAAGTATAGTGACAGGAATTTTAACACTTGTAAGTTTAAAACTCTAAGTATAGTGACAGGAACTTTAACACTTGTAAGTTTAAAACTCTATGTATAGTGACAGGAACTTTAACACTTGTAAGTTTAAAACTCTACGTATAGTGACTGGAACTTTAACACTTGTAAGTTTAAAACTCTAAGTATAGTGACAAGAACTTTACCACTTGTAAGTTTAAAACTCTAAGTATAGTGACAGGAATTTTAACACTTGTAAGTATAAAACCTATGTATAGTGACAGGAACTTTAACACTTGTAAGTTTAAAAGTCTAAGTATAGTGACAGGAACTTTAACACTTGTAAGTTTAAAACTCCAAGTATAGTGACAGGAACTTTAACACTTGTAAGCTTAAAACTCTAAGTATAGTAACAAGAACTTTAACACTTGTAAGTTTAAAACTCTAAGTATAGTGACAGGAACTTTAACACTTGTAAGTTTAAAACTCTAAGTATAGTGACAAGAACTTTAAGACTTGTAAGTTTAAAACTCTAAGTCTAGTGACAGGAACTTTAACACTTGTAAGTTTAAAACTCTAAGTATAGTGACAGGAACTTTAACACTTGTAAGTTTAAAACTCCAAGTATAGTGACAGGAACTTTAACACTTGTAAGCCTTAAACTCTAAGTATAGTAACAAGAACTTTAACACTTGTAAGTTTAAAACTCTATGTATAGTGACACGAACTTTAACACTTGTAAGTTTAAAACTCTAAGTATAGTGACAGGAACTTTAACACTTGTAAGTTTAAAACACTAAGTATACTGACAAGAACTTTAACACTTGTAAGTTTAAAACTCCAAGTATAGTGACAGGAACTTTAACACTTGTAAGTTTAAAACTCCAAGTATAGTGCCAGGAACTTTAACACTTGTAAGTTTAAAACTCTAAGTATAGTGACAGGAATTTTAACACTTGTAAGTTTAAAACTCTAAGTATAGTGACAGGAACTTTAACACTTGTAAGTTTAAAACTCTAAGCATAGTGACAGGAACTCTAACACTTGTAAGTTTAAAACTCTAAGTATAGTGACAGGAATTTTAACACTTGTAAGTTTAAAACTCTAAGTATAGTGACAGAACTTTAACACTTGTAAGTTTAAAACTCTAAGCATAGTGACAGGAACTCTAACACTTGTAAGTTTAAAACTCTATGTATAGTGACAGGAAATTTAACACTAGTAAGTTTAAAACTCTAAGTATAGTGACAGGAACTTTAACACTTGTAAGTTTAAAACTCTATGTATAGTGACAGGAACTTTAACACTTGTAAGTTTAAAACTCTAAGTATAGTGACAGGAACTTTAACACTTGTAAGTTTAAAACTCTAAGTATAGTGACAAGAACTTTAACACTTGTAAGTTTAAAACTCTAAGTATAGTGACAGGAATTTTAACACTTGTAAGTTTAAAACTCTAAGTATAGTGACAGGAATTTTAACACTTGTAAGTTTAAAACTCTAAGTATAGTGACAGGAACTTTAACACTTGTAAGTTTAAAACTCTAAGCATAGTGACAGGAACTCTAACACTTGTAAGTTTAAAACTCTAAGTATAGTGACAGGAATTTTAACACTTGTAAGTTTAAAACTCTAAGTATAGTGACAGAACTTTAACACTTGTAAGTTTAAAACTCTAAGCATAGTGACAGGAACTCTAACACTTGTAAGTTTAAAACTCTATGTATAGTGACAGGAAATTTAACACTTGTAAGTTTAAAACTCTAAGTATAGTGACAGGAACTTTAACACTTGTAAGTTTAAAACTCTATGTATAGTGACAGGAACTTTAACACTTGTAAGTTTAAAACTCTAAGTATAGTGACAGGAACTTTAACACTTGTAAGTTTAAAACTCTAAGTATAGTGACAAGAACTTTAACACTTGTAAGTTTAAAACTCTAAGTATAGTGACAGGAATTTTAACACTTGTAAGTATAAAACCTAAGTATAGTGACAAGAACTTTAACACTTGTAAGTTTAAAACTCCAAGTATAGTGACAGGAACTTTAACACTTGTAAGTTTAAAACTCTAAGTATAGTGACAAGAACTTTAACACTTGTAAGTTTAAAACTCTAAGTATAGTGACAAGAACTTTAAGACTTGTAAGTTTAAAACTCTAAGTATATTGACAGGAACTTTAACACTTGTAAGTTTAAAACTCCAAGTATAGTGCCAGGAACTTTAACACTTGTAAGTTTAAAACTCTAAATATAGTGATAGGAATTTTAACACTTGTAAGTTTAAAACTCTAAGTATAGTGACAGGAACTTTAACACTTGTAAGTTTAAAACTCTAAGTATAGTGACAAGAACTTTAACAGTTGTAAGTTTAAAACTCTAAGTATAGTGACAAGAACTTTAACACTTGTAAGTTTAAAACACTAAGTATAGTGACAGGAATTTTAACACTTGTAAGTTTAAAACTCTAAGTATAGTGACAAGAACTTTAACACTTGTAAGTTTAAAACTCTAAGTATAGTGACAGGAATTTTAACACTTGTAAGTATAAAACCTAAGTATAGTGACAGGAACTTTAACACTTGTAAGTTTAAAAGTCTAAGTATAGTGACAGGAACTTTAACACTTGTAAGTTTAAAACTCCAAGTATAGTGACAGGAACTTTAACACTTGTAAGCTTAAAACTCTAAGTATAGTAACAAGAACTTTAACACTTGTAAGTTTAAAACTCTAAGTATAGTGACAGGAACTTTAACACTTGTAAGTTTAAAACTCTAAGTATAGTGACAACAACTTTAAGACTTGTAAGTTTAAAACTCTAAGTCTAGTGACAGGAACTTTAACACTTGTAAGTTTAAAACTCTAAGTATAGTGACAGGAACTTTAACACTTGTAAGTTTAAAACTCTATGTATAGTGACACGAACTTTAACACTTGAAAGTTTAAAACTCTAAGTATAGTGACAGGAACTTTAACACTTGTAAGTTTAAAACACTAAGTATACTGACAAGAACTTTAACACTTGTAAGTTTAAAACTCCAAGTATAGTGACAGGAACTTTAACACTTGTAAGTTTAAAACTCCAAGTATAGTGCCAGGAACTTTAACACTTGTAAGTTTAAAACTCTAAGTATAGTGACAGGAATTTTAACACTTGTAAGTTTAAAACTCTAAGTATAGTGACAGGAACTTTAACACTTGTAAGTTTAAAACTCTAAGCATAGTGACAGGAACTCTAACACTTGTAAGTTTAAAACTCTAAGTATAGTGACAGGAATTTTAACACTTGTAAGTTTAAAACTCTAAGTATAGTGACAGGAACTTTAACACTTGTAAGTTTAAAACTCTAAGTATAGTGACAGGAACTTTAACACTTGTAAGTTTAAAACTCTATGTATAGTGACACGAACTTTAACACTTGTAAGTTTAAAACTCTAAGTATAGTGACAGGAACTTTAACACTTGTAAGTTTAAAACACTAAGTATAGTGACAAGAACTTTAACACTTGTAAGTTTAAAACTCCAAGTATAGTGACAGGAACTTTAACACTTGTAAGTTTAAAACTCCAAGTATAGTGCCAGGAACTTTAACACTTGTATGTTTAAAACACTAAGTATAGTGACAAGAACTTTAACACTTGTAAGTTTAAAACTCCAAGTATAGTGACAAGAACTTTAACACTAGTAAGTTTAAAACTCTAAGTATAGTGACAGAAACTTTAACATTTGTAAGTTTAAAACCCTAAGTATAGTGACAGGAATTTTAACACTTGTAAGTTTAAAACTCTAAGTATAGTGACAGGAACATTAACACTTGTAAGTATAAAACTCCAAGTATACTGACAAGAACTTTAACACTTGTAAATTTAAAACTCCAAGTATAGTGCCAGGAACTTTAACACTTGTAAGTTTAAAACTCTAAGTATAGTGACAGGAATTTTAACACTTGTAAGTTTAAAACTCTAAGTATAGTGACAGGAACTTTAACACTTGTAAGTTTAAAACTCTAAGCATAGTGACAGGAACTCTAACACTTGTAAGTTTAAAACTCTAAGTATAGTGACAGGAACTTTAACACTTGTAAGTTTAAAACTCTAAGTATAGTGACAAGAACTTTAACACTTGTAAGTTTAAAACTCTAAGTATAGTGACAGGAATGTTAACACTTGTAAGTATAAAACCTAAGTATAGTGACAGGAACTTTAACACTTGTAAGTTTAAAACTCCAAGTATAGTGACAGGAACTTTAACACTTGTAAGTTTAAAACTCTAAGTATAGTGACAAGAACTTTAACACTTGTAAGTTTAAAACTCTAAGTATAGTGACAAGAACTTTAAGACTTGTAAGTTTAAAACTCTAAGTATATTGACAGGAACTTTAACACTTGTAAGTTTAAAACTCCAAGTATAGTGCTAGGAACTTTAACACTTGTAAGTTTAAAACTCTAAGTATAGTGATAGGAATTTTAACACTTGTAAGTTTAAAACTCTAAGTATAGTGACAGGAACTTTAACACTTGTAAGTTTAAAACTCTAAGTATAGTGACAAGAACTTTAACAGTTGTAAGTTTAAAACTTCAAATATAGTGACAGGAACTTTAACACTTGTAAGTTTAAAACACTAAGTATAGTGACAGGAATTTTAACACTTGTAAGTTTAAAACTCTAAGTATAGTGACAGGAACTTTAACACTTGTAAGTTTAAAACTCTATGTATAGTGACAGGAACTTTAACACTTGTAAGTTTAAAACTCTACGTATAGTGACTGGAACTTTAACACTTGTAAGTTTAAAACTCTAAGTATAGTGACAAGAACTTTAACACTTGTAAGTTTAAAACTCTAAGTATAGTGACAGGAATTTTAACACTTGTAAGTATAAAACCTAAGTATAGTGACAGGAACTTTAACACTTGTAAGTTTAAAAGTCTAAGTATAGTGACAGGAACTTTAACACTTGTAAGTTTAAAACTCCAAGTATAGTGACAGGAACTTTAACACTTGTAAGCTTAAAACTCTAAGTATAGTAACAAGAACTTTAACACTTGTAAGTTTAAAACTCTAAGTATAATGACAGGAACTTTAACACTTGTAAGTTTAAAACTCTAAGTATAGTGACAAGAACTTTAAGACTTGTAAGTTTAAAACTCTAAGTCTAGTGACAGGAACTTTAACACTTGTAAGTTTAAAACTCTAAGTATAGTGACAGGAACTTTAACACTTGTAAGTTTAAAACTCCAAGTATAGTGACAGGAACTTTAACACTTGTAAGCCTTAAACTCTAAGTATAGTAACAAGAACTTTAACACTTGTAAGTTTAAAACTCTATGTATAGTGACACGAACTTTAACACTTGTAAGTTTAAAACTCTAAGTATAGTGACAGGAACTTTAACACTTGTAAGTTTAAAACACTAAGTATACTGACAAGAACTTTAACACTTGTAAGTTTAAAACTCCAAGTATAGTGACAGGAACTTTAACACTTGTAAGTTTAAAACTCCAAGTATAGTGCCAGGAACTTTAACACTTGTAAGTTTAAAACTCTAAGTATAGTGACAGGAATTTTAACACTTGTAAGTTTAAAACTCTAAGTATAGTGACAGGAACTTTAACACTTGTAAGTTTAAAACTCTAAGCATAGTGACAGGAACTCTAACACTTGTAAGTTTAAAACTCTAAGTATAGTGACAGGAATTTTAACACTTGTAAGTTTAAAACTCTAAGTATAGTGACAGAACTTTAACACTTGTAAGTTTAAAACTCTAAGCATAGTGACAGGAACTCTAACACTTGTAAGTTTAAAACTCTATGTATAGTGACAGGAAATTTAACACTTGTAAGTTTAAAACTCTAAGTATAGTGACAGGAACTTTAACACTTGTAAGTTTAAAACTCTATGTATAGTGACAGGAACTTTAACACTTGTAAGTTTAAAACTCTAAGTATAGTGACAGGAACTTTAACACTTGTAAGTTTAAAACTCTAAGTATAGTGACAAGAACTTTAACACTTGTAAGTTTAAAACTCTAAGTATAGTGACAGGAATTTTAACACTTGTAAGTATAAAACCTAAGTATAGTGACAGGAACTTTAACACTTGTAAGTTTAAAACTCCAAGTATAGTGACAGGAACTTTAACACTTGTAAGTTTAAAACTCTAAGTATAGTGGCAAGAACTTTAACACTTGTAAGTTTAAAACTCTAAGTATAGTGACAAGAACTTTAAGACTTGTAAGTTTAAAACTCTAAGTATAGTGACAGGAACTTTAACACTTGTAAGTTTAAAACTCCAAGTATAGTGCCAGGAACTTTAATACTTGTAAGTTTAAAACTCTAAGTATAGTGATAGGAATTTTAACACTTGTAAGTTTAAAACTCTAAGTATAGTGACAGGAACTTTAACACTTGTAAGTTTAAAACTCTAAGTATAGTGACAGGAACTTTAACACTTGTAAGTTTAAAACTTCAAATATAGTGACAGGAACTTTAACACTTGTAAGTTTAAAACTCTAAGTATAGTGACAGGAATTTTAACACTTGTAAGTTTAAAACTCTAAGTATAGTGACAGGAACTTTAACACTTGTAAGTTTAAAACTCTATGTATAGTGACAGGAACTTTAACACTTGTAAGTTTAAAACTCTACGTATAGTGACTGGAACTTTAACACTTGTAAGTTTAAAACTCTAAGTATAGTGACAAGAACTTTAACACTTGTAAGTTTAAAACTCTAAGTATAGTGACAGGAATTTTAACACTTGTAAGTATAAAACCTAAGTATAGTGACAGGAACTTTAACACTTGTAAGTTTAAAAGTCTAAGTATAGTGACAGGAACTTCAACACTTGTAAGTTTAAAACTCCAAGTATAGTGACAGGAACTTTAACACTTGTAAGCTTAAAACTCTAAGTATAGTAACAAGAACTTTAACACTTGTAAGTTTAAAACTCTAAGTATAGTGACAGGAACTTTAACACTTGTAAGTTTAAAACACTAAGTATAGTGACAAGAACTTTAACACTTGTAAGTTTAAAACTCCAAGTATAGTGACAGGAACTTTAACACTTGTAAGTTTAAAACTCCAAGTATAGTGCCAGGAACTTTAACACTTGTAAGTTTAAAACTCTAAGTATATTGACAGGAATTTTAACACTTGTAAGTTTAAAACTCTAAGTATAGTGACAGGAACTTTAACACTTGTAAGTTTAAAACTCTAAGCATAGTGACAGGAACTCTAACACTTGTAAGTTTAAAACTCTAAGTATAGTGACAGGAGTTTTAACACTTGTAAGTTTAAAACTCTAAGTATAGTGACAGGAACTTTAACACTTGTAAGTTTAAAACTCTATGTATAGTGACAGGATCTTTAACACTTGTAAGTTTAAAACTCTAAGTATAGTGACAGGAACTTTAACACTTGTAAGTTTAAGACTCTAAGTATAGTGACAAGAACTTTAACACTTGTAAGTTTAAAACTCTAAGTATAGTGACAGGAATTTTAACACTTGTAAGTATAAAACCTAAGTATAGTGACAGGAACTTTAACACTTGTAAGTTTAAAACTCTAAGTATAGTGACAGGAACTTTAACACTTGTAAGTTTAAAACTCTAAGTATAGTGACAGGAACTTTAACACTTGTAAGTTTAAAACACTAAGTATAGTGACAAGAACTTTAACACTTGTAAGTTTAAAACTCCAAGTATAGTGAATGGAACTTTAACACTTGTAAGTTTAAAACTCTATGTATAGTGACAGGAACTTTAACACTTGTAAGTTTAAAACTCTAAGTATAGTGACAGGAACTTTAACACTTGTAAGTTTAAAACTCTAAGTATAGTGACAAGAACTTTAACACTTGTAAGTTTAAAACTCTAAGTATAGTGACAAGAATTTTAACACTTGTAAGTATAAAACCTAAGTATAGTGACAGGAACTTTAACACTTGTAAGCCTTAAACTCTAAGTATAGTAACAAGAACTTTACCACTTGTAAGTTTAAAACTCTATGTATAGTGACACGAACTTTAACACTTGTAAGTTTAAAACTCCAAGTATAGTGCCAGGAACTTTAACACTTGTAAGTTTAAAACTCTAAGTATAGTGACAGGAATTTTAACACTTGTAAGTTTAAAACTCTAAGTATAGTGACAGGAACTTTAACACTTGTAAGTTTAAAACTCTAAGCATAGTGACAGGAACTCTAACACTTGTAAGTTTAAAACTCTAAGTATAGTGACAGGAATTTTAACACTTGTAAGTTTAAAACTCTAAGTATAGTGACAGAACTTTAACACTTGTAAGTTTAAAACTCTAAGCATAGTGACAGGAACTCTAACACTTGTAAGTTTAAAACTCTATGTATAGTGACAGGAAATTTAACACTTGTAAGTTTAAAACTCTAAGTATAGTGACAGGAACTTTAACACTTGTAAGTTTAAAACTCTATGTATAGTGACAGGAACTTTAACACTTGTAAGTTTAAAACTCTAAGTATAGTGACAGGAACTTTAACACTTGTAAGTTTAAAACTCTAAGTATAGTGACAAGAACTTTAACACTTGTAAGTTTAAAACTCTAAGTATAGTGACAGGAATTTTAACACTTGTAAGTATAAAACCTAAGTATAGTGACAGGAACTTTAACACTTGTAAGTTTAAAACTCCAAGTATAGTGACAGGAACTTTAACACTTGTAAGTTTAAAACTCTAAGTATAGTGACAAGAACTTTAACACTTGTAAGTTTAAAACTCTAAGTATAGTGACAAGAACTTTAAGACTTGTAAGTTTAAAACTCTAAGTATAGTGACAGGAACTTTAACACTTGTAAGTTTAAAACTCCAAGTATAGTGCCAGGAACTTTAATACTTGTAAGTTTAAAACTCTAAGTATAGTGATAGGAATTTTAACACTTGTAAGTTTAAAACTCTAAGTATAGTGACAGGAACTTTAACACTTGTAAGTTTAAAACTCTAAGTATAGTGACAGGAACTTTAACACTTGTAAGTTTAAAACTTCAAATATAGTGACAGGAACTTTAACACTTTTAAGTTTAAAACTCTAAGTATAGTGACAGGAACTTTAACACTTGTAAGTTTAAAACTCTAAGTATAGTGACAGGAATTTTAACACTTGTAAGTTTAAAACTGTAAGTATAGTGACAGGAACTTTAACACTTGTAAGTTTAAAACTCTATGTATAGTGACAGGAACTTTAACACTTGTAAGTTTAAAACTCTACGTATAGTGACTGGAACTTTAACACTTGTAAGTTTAAAACTCTAAGTATAGTGACAAGAACTTTAACACTTGTAAGTTTAAAACTCTAAGTATAGTGACAGGAATTTTAACACTTGTAAGTATAAAACCTAAGTATAGTGACAGGAACTTTAACACTTGTAAGTTTAAAAGTCTAAGTATAGTGACAGGAACTTCAACACTTGTAAGTTTAAAACTCCAAGTATAGTGACAGGAACTTTAACACTTGTAAGCTTAAAACTCTAAGTATAGTAACAAGAACTTTAACACTTGTAAGTTTAAAACTCTAAGTATAGTGACAGGAACTTTAACACTTGTAAGTTTAAAACACTAAGTATAGTGACAAGAACTTTAACACTTGTAAGTTTAAAACTCCAAGTATAGTGACAGGAACTTTAACACTTGTAAGTTTAAAACTCCAAGTATAGTGCCAGGAACTTTAACACTTGTAAGTTTAAAACTCTAAGTATATTGACAGGAATTTTAACACTTGTAAGTTTAAAACTCTAAGTATAGTGACAGGAACTTTAACACTTGTAAGTTTAAAACTCTAAGCATAGTGACAGGAACTCTAACACTTGTAAGTTTAAAACTCTAAGTATAGTGACAGGAGTTTTAACACTTGTAAGTTTAAAACTCTAAGTATAGTGACAGGAACTTTAACACTTGTAAGTTTAAAACTCTATGTATAGTGACAGGATCTTTAACACTTGTAAGTTTAAAACTCTAAGTATAGTGACAGGAACTTTAACACTTGTAAGTTTAAGACTCTAAGTATAGTGACAAGAACTTTAACACTTGTAAGTTTAAAACTCTAAGTATAGTGACAGGAATTTTAACACTTGTAAGTATAAAACCTAAGTATAGTGACAGGAACTTTAACACTTGTAAGTTTAAAACTCTAAGTATAGTGACAGGAACTTTAACACTTGTAAGTTTAAAACTCTAAGTATAGTGACAGGAACTTTAACACTTGTAAGTTTAAAACACTAAGTATAGTGACAAGAACTTTAACACTTGTAAGTTTAAAACTCCAAGTATAGTGCCAGGAACTTTAACACTTGTAAGTTTAAAACTCTAAGTATAGTGACAGGAATTTTAACACTTGTAAGTTTAAAACTCTAAGTATAGTGACAGGAACTTTAACACTTGTAAGTTTAAAACTCTAAGCATAGTGACAGGAACTCTAACGCTTGTAAGTTTAAAACTCTAAGTATAGTGACAGGAATTTTAACACTTGTAAGTTTAAAACTCTAAGTATAGTGACAGGAACTTTAACACTTGTAAGTTTAAAACTCTATGTATAGTGACAGGATCTTTAACACTTGTAAGTTTAAAACTCCAAGTATAGTGACAGGAACTTTAACACTTGTAAGTTTAAGACTCTAAGTATAGTGACAAGAACTTTAACACTTGTAAGTTTAAAACTCTAAGTATAGTGACAGGAATTTTAACACTTGTAAGTATAAAACCTAAGTATAGTGACAGGAACTTTAACACTTGTAAGTTTAAAACTCTAAGTATAGTGACAGGAACTTTAACACTTGTAAGTTTAAAACTCTAAGTATAGTGACAGGAACTTTAACACTTGTAAGTTTAAAACTCTAAGTATAGTGACAAGAACTTTAAGACTTGTAAGTTTAAAACTCTAAGTATAGTGACAAGAACTTTAACACTTGTAAGTTTAAAACTCTAAGTATAGTGACAAGAACTTTAACACTTGTAAGTTTAAAACACTAAAACAGATTATTGCCGGTTACTAAGTTACTTGTAGGACGACCAGAACAGTAATGACAAAGATAGGGTGGGTGATGTGGGGCGAATGCTCGGGAGGAATGTACCTGAACTATTCTACTGCGTGGTGACTCACCTCCAAGCGGCTCCAATTAGTCACTTCCTGGTAACGTAACCCCTACCCTAATCTGTCACATTGGCCTCTATGCTCTTTTTTCACAAATATCAGTATGTACACTTTATTCCCTGAGCGCTTTTTTCTCATAATCGTCCTGCCCACCCACAAATCGATGCAAGTTTTTACCGGCCACAAAGGGCCACTTGAACGGATCCTATAATAACAGTTTTATCATTTCCAACAGAACGCCAAAATTACATCTCTTTTATCTGAATGCTTGTTAAATGTTTATTAAGAAAAAGTTTGAAATATTATAAAAAGGCTTCTAAAGGCTTTTCAGATTAAATGGGTTAAAATAAACCCATACATGATGTTTTTTATAAAAATTCATCTCTTTGAGTTGTAAGCGACTGAAGGTTGATTTAAGGTTAAAACATATTCATAACGAAAAAAAATCATTATAATAATTTCTATTTCTTAAACATTAAACAATATAAAAATTTATTTAAAATGCACCGTACAATATTAAAAATTAAAAAAAATATATCTAAAAATTATGATTGTGTACGTTTTATTCGAAACATTACCTATTTCCCCTCTTTTTCAAGCTCCGAGAAAGTAAAGTTAATAAATGACCAGAAGTGGTTTTTTTGAACAATTTTATCTCACGCCTATACCAAAGTTTTTTTATCCATTCTTTTGCATTAAATGATTGTTTCAAAAACACTACATAAAAATAATACATTAAAGTATAATAATGAACAACAGTTTTCCGCTAATGAATTGGTAAAATTATTTGATAATAGCGTAAGATATAAATTTTCATAAAATTACAGCTTTTGATCATTTAATAACTTTACTGGTTTATAGCTCGAAAAAAACAAGGAGTCGTTTCTCGGAAAAAATTTAAATAATAATAGTTAGATAAAAACGGTTGACTTACTAAAGCGTATATCCACTATTTTCATAAATACTAAGGTATATTATGAAAAGGTATACTATGTCACGATGCTATTTTTTATTAGAGTGCAGAAGGAATAAGGCTTGAAGACCTTAAATTATCAGTTATTGAAACGTTGCCTGCATAAATAAATTACTGTACCTGACTCGCAAGTCAACCGCTTTTACTTAACAATAAATAATCTCTGCGAGTGTAAATTATTCAATAAAATAATAATAATTGTACATTTTCATTTTGTTAAACTAATAAACTTGCATAACATTTTAATTTTTGTTTATAATCGTTCAACTTTTATAACATTAACCGACATGAGATATTTATATTAAAATATATTTCTTATGTGTGTTGCTAGTAATGATAAAACAAATTTATTTACGTTCATTTCATCCATTTTATCTGTCAAGTTTTTTTTAAAGCTTTGTTTAGACGTAAACCGCTAGTAAATTTACTTGATAGTTCTTAGAGCATTAGCATCGATTTTAAAGTTCAGTCGAAGTTAAGATTAAAAGGTATAATTTCAGTATAAACTAGGTACAACAGTGAGTTTAATACCTGATAAGTAACTATCACCAATAATTATTGCCCTAAAGGGGTACAGAGAATATAATTAATAGCACATTACATACAAAATGTTCAAAGCGGTGCAAAGGAAGCTACAGATAAAACTGTACATTTAAATAATAAAACTTTCTGTTTCAGATTCAAGCCATTATGTCCGTTATGTGATATTTAGATTTAGAAATCTAGAAACAATAGGCTTTCGGCAAAACGAATAGAAATTTTAAACAGATGAGACTCAATGCATTGGGCTCAATTTATTCGGTTTTGGTGACGCTATATATAGTATGCCGGTTGAATTCGTTGGTCGGGACGGCACATACGCTTATGGCAATATGAAATCTAGAGAAATATGAATTTATATTCCTATAGATTTTAATACAGTGATTTCAGTATATTGATATTGAATGGTTTTATTGTTTTTTTTAGTAAACGTTTTTAGCCCAACTAAACCTTTTGTGGAGCCTAGTTCAATTGAATTGATTAAATTAATTTTTTTAATAAGTAAACCTTAATAACTACTAAACACTAGCTTACCAATTGCGTGTTGCTTCAATGTCAGAAGAAAGAAAAGTCAGAAAAACTCGCTATGAAAACATTTAACTTTAGTTGTGTTATTTTTATGAAAATAAATTATTTTCTTTGCAGATTTTTTCAAAAAGTCTTTCTATTCTATTTATGTATTTGAACACTTTTGAATAAATACATCTACCAAATCGATTCTTATCTACTGAATTGATAAGAACTGAATTTATGAATTTTATGTAGTATTTAGTGTTACTGAAAAACAACTATATCTCACTACCAATTCTGTATGTCATCATAAATGACTAAATCTGAATAAGTACTTATAGAATTTAGGCTTAAAAATATTAAACTAATTCTTACTTTTTCTAAACAAAACAATTTAAACAAAATCCATATTAATTACATTCAAACAATACGTTAACATACAAAACGTAGAACCCTTTTTTTACTAAATTCCTTGGTAAGATTTATTTTATAAATTAATATATTTATTAACATATAAATTGAAGACATTTTTGAATCAAAAACATCTTAAACTAATACTCAACAGTAAATAAATTAAAATAACTTCGTTTTTAAACAGCCGTTATGCAAACTAACTTAGTATCACTCGCAGCGGTCAATAATTGAATTGAAATTGGAGTG
>JBAIZL010000001.1:89703982-89733982 GCA_036971475.1 Prosapia bicincta | reverse complement strand
ACAATTACAGTATGCTTTCACACCTATTTCTAAGGTAACAGCTGCCTCTTCGTATATTATTACAAGCTGCTGCTACCTCGTCGACTTTAATGAGACAAAGTTAAAGCTTTAGCTTAAAGCACCTTGTTGTTCAATACTTTAAGGAGCTTACACTGACGTTGTCTGGCAATTTAATAGGACTCAATATATCAAGAAAGTACAAACTGATTTCATTTTTATTATTCCTAACAATACTCTCGTTACTATTTAAATGGAAAGAAATATTGGCTGAATACATAATATTCTCAACAATTTAAATCTTAATTATCTCAGGAAAACGTTTTGGCTGAATGGCTAGGGTCGGCAACCTTTAGAGTCGGAAGAGTCAAAAGTTACAATTTGTAAAATTTCAAAGTTCTTAAAGAGGTACACATTATTTTCTTACGAACAATGAATATTATTCGCATGAATATAATTTTTTGATAAAAAAACTAGTCTATTTATTCATAAGAAAAAATACAGTATCTATTTATTCATATATAAGTAGAGCTTTTCACAATAAATTGGAAAATATATGTATGGCATTATTAGATAATAATTACTTAATATATAAGTAAAAAATTAAACAATTAAACATTTACTTACAACACAAACTTGTACTTCAATAAAAAAAAAACAATTGAGGAAACAAATTCAATGGAAGCGATAGCTTTGCATGCTTATTAAAGTAGACAATTTAAACGTTTCTAAACAATGTAACTTGTACTTACAATAACAATAACATACATTTGAGCAAACAAATTGAATGGGAGCGTTGTCAATGCATGGTTTTCGAAAGTTTGGATAAATTTGGCTCATAACTTGTTTTAAGTTTCAAACATATCTCTAAATTTTCATTTGTTAGTTGGCTTCTTACTTTACTTTTAATTATATCCATGCAAGATAACGCTTGCTCTCACGAATATGTCAATCCGAAGATAGTCAGGACTCCAAAACCCAACTTCTTCACCTCAGTGTAGCAATCTAGAAGACTATTCCATGCGTCGAATATAAGCGTCTCCACTCGCGGCATTTCTTTTATAGCTGTCCCTCTTTTGTTGCGTTACGTACATATATTTCTGGACCTCCAACTCTTCCAACCAGCTTTTCAACTGTGTAAATTTTCCACTCCGCAAAGCTCTACTTTTTAAATCTATCAGTTGCATTTCTAGGATCCAATATCAATTCCAAATGGCTCAATGTGGATTTCGTTACTACTTATGTTAAGAAGATTTACTATGAATGCTAAAGTGGTTTGTTGATTTTGTACCTTTTGAATTGCTCAAGTCTGTCAGCAAATATTTCTTTAATTTTTTTGTAACTATGCTGAAGTAGTTCGTGTAAACAGTGGAACTGGTTTTATCGTGATAATGCTTTACAAATTGAAACTGAAGTAATTTATAGCTCTAAATATCTTCTGAAAAAAGAATTAATTTTTCTTCAAAATAAATCAATCCTTCTATCAAATCACAGGCTGGGTTTCCCTCTCCTTGTAGTTTTAGATTAGCTCATTTAATTTTACTGTGATATCCACCGCAAAGTAAATGTTTGCAACCATTTCTCGTTCTCAGGGTGATTAATGGATTTTTCATTTATAAATGTATTTATTTCATTCAAGCACACAGCAAAACGTTTCAAAACCTTACCTTTGGTAAGCCATCTTACTTTATTGTGAAGAAGGAGGTCGAAATACTGATTCTAGATATTTTTTAAGAAGTCATTAGACTGACGATGGTAGAGTGCTTTTGACAAGATGCTATTAACAATCTTGATTACCAAATTCATGACCTCAATTATATCGGCCGGAAATGTTTGGGCACAAAGCGTTTCTTGGTGTATTATGCAGTGAAACGTAAGAATTTCGTGGTTTATTTTGCTCTGAATAATCGTTATTGGCCCTTCATGTTTTCTTGTCATACTCCTGACTCCGTCAGTTGCTATTGAAACGATTTTATATGAATCTATCTTATTGTGTTCAATGCATTTTCAAACGACATTGGCTATATCTTCCCCTCTAGTGTGTTCCGAGAGCTGTAGAAATCTTATAAGTTCTGTTTTTGGATCTTGGAAAAACATATCCTAACGAAAAGGTAACTTCTGCCGTGTCTTTTATGTAGACACGTCTATACTCATCTATAGTAAGTGATGAGGAAGAAAAAATTTAATATCTTCCCCCTGCAAATATGTTACATTTGAAGACATTTTGGCTATTATATCTTGTACTATTTTAGCGGATAGAGACAAATCTTATTCGCAATACAATTTGAAAATTGTATTTCAAATGATTTGAACATGACCTCGGAATTACTACTAAGTGACGACGAAATTAGCTGTTAGAATCAACCGTAATATTTAAAGTTCGGACATATTTCGAACAATTCATTCGGGTAAGGGTAATCAGACTTCGGAAATATGATAATTTTACACTTATTCTCGTTAAAAAAGTGAACTACTTTGTCCAATCCCAAATGAGTTCTCGATGCTCTTCTTCAGTTCTTTTCTTTATTTATTTATTATTATTATTATTTTTTTTGTAGATGCCATTCTTGCTGTGAAGCTGTAATAGAGAATTTTTAAAAAAATATTATTTACGTGTCCAAAATATCAAATGAAAAGTATCGCAATTATTTGCTATGTCAACGAATAGCTAATTAATTACATGCTAGAAGCTGGGCATAGTGAAATATAATATATCAAAGCATTTTACAACGATATTTCCCAATTAAAAATACCTAAATTCTCTGATAATTTATAATTAAAATAAATAATTTAGACATGAAACACTGTTTGTCTCAATCTCTCACGTACTGAATGATGATAAGTACATGGTTTCGTCGTATCTGTGATCGCCCCCGTGTGCCTTGATCGCCGACCGGTTACTAGAATAAGACGGTAGGGATCACGCGCATGCCGCTCTGAGTCTGTGACGTCACTGCCACCAAGCCGTTCTATTGAAGCGCGTCTAGCGTAGCCTGTGATCTTTTGCATTTTACGTTCTAATTTACAGTAATTATCTCTTACAAAGTGTAGTCATTGCAAGTTAGATTGCTAAACAAAGATATTTACATTTTTTAAACTTACCCAATTTGTCAGTTTTCTTGGTTTTATAATTTTAGTTGTGTAAGTCTATCAGCCTCTAGAGGTCATTTTCGCAGACTTTGATCTCCTTTCCTTCTTCCTTTACTTGACAGTATTACAACAATTTACGGGTAAGGTACAAACGTTTACTTTTTGTGATAATTATAAACTATATGATTTTCCGAAATAGTCAGTTCTGGAGAGCTGTTTGATAAAAATATAACACATTTTAAGGATTAGTTTTTCAATTTCTTATATTTCTTTGTTTTTTCTCTTTGTATATCGCTGTTATGGGTTGTAGACTCCAATCTTTTAAGAGATTTATTATTGTTTAATTCCTTCATTCTTATGAAAGATCGTGTTCTTATATAGCAGGATAAAGCAAAGTCATCAATAGAAGAATATTTTGGTTTTACAATTTCTAAAAGTTTGTTCATAACGTCACGGCATTTATTAAGACCGTACCCATGGAACGTATGCAACTCCTTTTCAAGTTTAATCACAGTTTCCAGCCATACATTAGGTGGGTTTATGAACGCTACTCCAGACAAAGTAGAGACCTAGTCATTGTCTGTCTCTCCAGTTACATTATATTGACCATAGTCAAATCTTGTGTTTAGACCCCTTTTCTTGACACGATAAGTCACGTAACCCGCCAGCATTTTTAACAAGTCAATTCTTTCTTCTGTACTATGCTGTGTTTTAAATGTTTTGAAGTCCTCTTTCTTTTTCGTGTAGTTATCTACTGAAAACAGCTGTTCCACTAGTGAAGCGACGATCTCATTAAACTCTTCATCCTCTTGTTCATTGTCAACTTGTTTAATTGTTTAACTGTCTTTGAGGTATACAAGGTCAACATTGCTCAACACGTCGACACTGAGGGTTTCACAAGTTTGGGCTTCATAGCATCCGTTAGTTATATCGGATGCGCTTCGACTGAGTATCAAGGATTTTATCCTAGATTGTACAGTTGTTGGTAAGGGGTGGTTGTAAAATCAGCCAATACCTCTTATTTGTGAGAAATATGATTCCAACACGTACTGATTATATGTAGCTGCTAATATATATATATATATATATATATATATATATATATATATATAACCTTCTGACTGTAAATTCTGAAACAAACCTTGCAAACTTCGAATCGATATCATAAAGCCTGTTTGGAAAGGAAGCAGACCTCCCTTTCCAGATACTCTCATAGAGTGACATAAATCGTACAGTTTGTTAAACATAATGTTTTGTTCGTCGAGACTTGTACCATACGCGCTTTTCTTTTTGTCAGTGGGGTGATGAGGAAGTCTTGAATTAAGGCATCAAAGCCGTTATTGACAGTTAATAAAAACTCTACCACATGGTCATTTCCAGGCAACGCATGAGATATAGCCATTGCAACAGTTCTTGATAGTAGTTCAGCGGCTTTTCTGACGTTTTGTCTTTCGCTTCTCGAAAGTAATAGGTGATGATGCGTAACTTTATGAGTATCTTTAAAGTCACCATCTTTTTGGTAGTCAGCTAATTTAAAAAACAAATCTTTCCTAATAATTTCTCCACTAGAAAAATGAAATCCCTCATCCAACAAATGATTTCTTAGTAGTTTTAACAAATAAGGGATATCACAAAACGCCCAAATTTCGCCATTGTCTGAAAAAGTAGTTTTTATATTCGGTTTTTCAGCTTTTATTCCAAGTTCGGAAATGAGTTTCCTGTTCGAGCCACCCATGTCGCTAACGAATGCTCTTACTCTGAAACCTGTTGGACTCAATAAGTTTAACAGTTCAAAACAAATGTCTGTAGTCACATTTTGGTCAAACTGATAAAAAATCTGTTTCCATTTTCCTGCTAGACATCGAATAATCATGACTTGAACATTAGTATGTGGCCCCAAAATTTGTCTTCATTTGAGTCATAGCAAATATCAGATTTAACTTTCATGTCGTCATTGCTTAGAATAACGTCTTTCTGAAAGTTATCTTTTAAAATGGCTGCTTGTCCTTTTAATAAATCAAAGCTTATGTCTAAAAATCCAGGTGGTGTAGAAAAATGACTTAGCGGCCGTTTTACACTTATTCGCTCAAAAGTGGATAATTTAAAATATCCCTCACATAGGTCAGTGCTTTGGTTGAAATGCATCGTATTGTAACGGCTTTTGCTACAATTTCTGAAGACCAGTTATTACACCAACCTTTCAGTAAGAAAATATCGATTCATACTTTTTTAGCGTATGAAATAACGGACCGATTTCTTGTAATTCACATACAAGCTTCTGGTTATCTATTTTTCGGGAATTGTTCTCTTCCAAAAGCGATTGTAGCTTTATTTCATTCAGTGTCGGAGCACAGGCAGTTCTGCTACGATTTTTGATCGGGTCATATATTGAGTCTGAGGAGTTGTCTACCAATGTTTTTAGCATTTTTTTACTTACCCGCCGCACAAATCTATTGTTTCGGGATTCTGAATTCTCCATCTGAAATATGTATAGTGGCATTCTAAGTGTGGGAAATGCTCCCTTCTTCAAATTGTGTTTTTCTGGCAGTTGTAAAAGTTCTGCCTTAAAGTCTCGTTAAAAAGCATTTGGTGAAAAATGCTTGGAGCACATCCACGCTTTTTGGGGGTTAAGTTCATCTCGTCTTTTACAAAAGTGAACTCACTGCTTATTGAGGCTATTATCTCGTGAGAATCTGTGAAACGAAATTTTCAATTCTTTCGCAAGATTCGTATGATTTGTGCACCCGGCAACTGCACAACAAGGCTTTTCCTTTTATTTAAATTTACTAATTAACTGCTTACTTCAATCGTGAAATGATATCAACAAAAAAAGTACTTCGTGCAATCACTTCACAATAACAATTTCACACAAACACAACTAACAAAACAAATAGGCTTGAGCAACTAATCTTGGGAGACGAAGATGGTGTCAATGACGTCACAAACTCAGTTTGCTACTGCGCATCCAGCCATTGATACCTACCGTCTAGTTCTAGTATCCGTGATCGTCAACCAGCACGAACGGACTTGTCAGAACGTGTTTATCACAGCGCAGTCTGCACGGTTTATTTATTTATTATTATTTTTTAACTTTTGGCAAATATTAGATACTTGGTTTACGAGTGAAGGTGTTCTAATTAACTGCTTATTTCAATCGTGAAATGTTATCAACAAAAAAAGTACTTCGTACACTCACTTGAAAATAACAATTTCACACAAACACAACTAACGAAACAAATAGGCTTGAGCAACTAATCTTGGGAGACGAAGATGGTGTCAATGACGTCACAAACTCAGTTTGCTACTGCCCATCCAGCCATTGATACCTACCGTCTAGCTTTAGCGTCCGTGATCGCCGACTAGCACGAACGAACTTGTCAGAACGTGTTTATCACAGCGCAGTCTTATTTACGTTTTATTTATTTATTATTATGTTTTAACTTTTGGCAAATATTAGATACTTGTTTTACGAGTGAAGGTGTTATCATTAGCTATGTCAAAATCAATGAAAATATCCAAAAATATAAACTGCAAATACCTACCTACTTTGATCCTTAGAGTTCGAAAATAGGTTTATTAAATAACAATTTACAGGTAATTACACACGTAATTATTATTTTAACGCAAATTTTTTGAATAATAAAAGCTCTAAAATAGATAACTAACAAAATAGGTAATTTATTAAATACATATTTTAATAAAACCACTTTCGTGATTATATCCAACAGTAGTAGGGGAGAGTTGGCTTGATTGGACTTGTTTTGACATTTTGCCTTATACCACTAAAAAATTAATATATTACTATATTTTTTAGGTAAGATATAAAAAAAAACATTTTTTTTTATTAGTATATTAAATTAGTCATTAGAATTACATGGTTTTAATAAAAAAATTTTAAAATAAAATATCCGTCATTTGGTCCATTCTAGGAGACTGGTTGCCGCTAGAGTATGCTTTCACAGTGTTTGTTATTGTGAAAGGTTTTAGATAACGAAGATATTGCACGGTAAACATGAAGTATGCCAATTGGTGAAAGGCTTACACTTGCTTATATTTCGATACATTTAAGCAACCTTCGTGTCCACAACATAATATAAGCAGCAGTATGAGTTGAGCAAGTATTCCCGAGTAATATTTAAAAAATCTATCTTTTAAACCGTTTTATAGTTCCACTAAACTTCCATATTTCCCAACCATTCACTTTCAGTATATCCTGTTTGTATGTTGCACAACTTGAAAAAAGTTCTCTCATTTTGTCTGTAAGCTTGCAAGCCATTCTCTTCCTGTTTACTAAATATTGTAACCTGACTGCTTCCTAACTATCTGTCTCAAGTTTGCTGTGCTAGATTGCAGGGCTATCTCTTTCTGTTCAACAAATAGTGTAACCGGCCAACGGCGCTATTGATAACTACCTGTCTCTTTTGCTGTGCTAGCTTGCTGGCCTAAATCTTCCTGTTTACCAAGTAGTGTAACCTACCTATTGAACAACGACCTGTTTCTCGTTTGCTGTGCAAGCTTGCGAACCTATCTTTTTCTCTTCAAGAAATAGTGTCAACTACCTGCCTCTCGTTTGCTGTGCTAGGCTTGCTAGCCTAAATCTTCCTGTTTACCTAGTAGTGTAACCTGCCTGTTGAACAACAACCTGTTTCTCGTTTGCTGTGCTAGCTTCCCTCTTCAAGAAATAGTGTCAACTATCTGCATCTCGTTTACCGTGCCGGCTTGAGAGCCTATCTCTTCCTGTTCACCAAATAGTGTAACCTTCCAGCTGTACTATATTTCACTCGTCTGCTAACCTAGCTTGCGGGCCATATCTTCCTGTTCAATAAATACGATTTTTGCCTATTTGATGCCTACCTGCCTCTCGCTTGCTGTGCTATGTTGCAGGCCTAACTCTTACTGTTCAACAAAGACTGTGCTCTATTTGCTTGATAACTACTGTCTCTTACTTGCTGTGCTAGCTTACGAGCCTTACTCCTCCTTTTCATCAAGTAATTTAACGTGCCTTTTGGATAACTAACTCTCTATTGTTTGCTGTGCTAGCTTACGAGCCTTACTCTTCCATTTCATCAAGTAGTTTAACGTGCCTTTTGGATAACTAACTCTCTCTTGTTTGGTGTTCTAACTTGCAGGAGTATTTCTTCTTGTTCAATAAATATTCTAGCCTCCCTGCTTCATAACTAACTGTCTCTCGTTTGATGTACTTGCTTGCGGGTCTACGTATTCCTGTTCTCCAAGTAGTGCAAACTCCTGTTAAGAACAGGGCCTAACCTGTTACAGCCTTAGATTCTGAATCTTGTGTTTGCCACTATATAAAACATCTGTTCTCAGTTTCACAGGTGTATACACTTGATAGCGCTCAATTTGATCCGTTTCTTGACCGCCATAGCGTTCCTACAAAACCGTGTGTGCAGCTAAGATGGAAACGTGATGCACCGTGATGTGACCGCTTTACACTGCTTCTTGTTCACCCTTAAGTTTTAACGCCAGAACCGCCTCACCAGAAAGAATATCATCATGAAACTACTCTCAAGAAGGACTTCAAACCTCAACAACGTCAGCACATAGTGGAAGTGTATAACAGCTACGTGGATACATTTACCCTAAAATCAGTGAAAATCGTCTTATAAGTTCTAACCTTAATCCGCCATCTTTCTCCGTTGTTTAATGAACTATTATGTAATCGCTGCCTCGTGGTGCTTCATTGTGACAAAGCTTTGGCGTTCGCTATACTTGGCTATAATATTACAATGTGTTGTTTCTAGGCAATATATACGTTATAATTTGAGCATTATGCCAACCGCGAATGTAATAATATAAATTAACTTGTGTTTGTAAACTTTATCTAATTTCATGAGTGAACTCATCATTAGGAACTCATGTGCTTTAATATATTTAATACCCATAAAGTGTTACAGAATATTGTGCCCAGCCCTTGGAAGTGCTTGAAAGACTAGTGTATGCAGATCTGGTTAAGCATTATATGGAAAATACTTAGTGCTAATCTCATTCTACACATTGATGTTGTTTCTCAGGATTATTGTTATAATTTAACTCCTTTCCTGTTGTACCAACGGGTGATCCTCCGGGGTAAAGACTTAGTAAGCTTTCAATTAATTTGTCCTCAACTAATTAGGTATCAAAACCAACACTACCTATTGGATAACGACTTGTCTGTCGTTTAATAGGTTAGTTTGCAGGCCTATCTTTACCTCTTCAACAATTAGAGCCAACTGCCTGCTGAATCCTATCTGCCTCTCGTATGCCTCTCGTAGTTTACGGGTCAATTTCTTTCTGTTCACCAGATATTGTAACCTCCCAGCTTGATAATTGTCTCCCATTTTCTGTGCTAGCGTGGAAGCTATCTCTTGTTCACTAAATATTTTGACCTCCCTGCTTCATTACTACCCGTCTTTCATTTTCTATGCTAGCTCTTATCTTCTATGCATCTCTTCCTGGCGACTAATAGTCTCCTAGAAAACTACCTCTCTCTTATTTTTTGAATACGACCCTACTATCTCTTTCTGTTGAAAAAATAGTGTAATCTGCCTGCTGGATAACTCCCTCTCCCCTATCTCCTTCTGTTCGAAAAATTGTATCATCTGCCTGCTGGATAAGTACTTGTCTCTCCTCTGCTGGGATAGCTTTAGGATCTGTCTCGTCTCTTTAAAAAATCGTGTAAACCACCTACTCGATATCTACCTCTCTCGATTGTCGCTTTATTGCCTATCTCTTTCTGGTAAAAAAAATAATGTAACCTTCCTGCTTGATAGCTACGTTACTCGTTCATATGGTAGATTGTAAGATTCTTATCCTGTGCATTAAATAGTTTACCTGACGGTTTGATATCTACCAGTGTCTCGTTTACTGTGCTAGCCTCTCTCCTTGTTCACCAGGTAGTGTAACCTGACAATTTGATATCTACCAGTCTCTCGTTTACTATGCTAGCCTGCGAGCATCTCTCCTTGTTCACCAGGTTGTGTAACCTGACAATTTGATATCTACTAGTCTCTCGTTTACTGTGCTAGCCTGAGATCATCTCTCCTTGTTCACCAGGTAGTGTAACCTGACGGTTTGATATCTACCAGTCTCTCGTTTACTGTGCTAGCCTGCGAGCATCTCTTCTTGTTCACCAGTTAGTGTAACCTGACGGTTTTATATCTACCAGTCTCTCGTTTACTGTGCTAGCCTGCGAGCATCTCTCCTTGTTCACCAGTTAGTGTAACCTGACGGTTTGATAGCTATCTGTCTCTCATTTACTCTACGATCCTGAGGACATATGTCTTCTTCTTCATCAAGTAGTATAAACTGCGTGCCGAATAACTACCTGTCTCTCGTTTGTCAGTTTAAGGACCATTTTTTTCCTGTTAACAAACAGTGTAAGCTAAATAACTCCCTGATATATTTTCTGTGTTATCTTGCGGGGCTTACTCTTCCTTTTGAATAAAGACTGCCCCGTGCCTGATTTACCTACCTTTCTCTCGTTTGCTGTGCCAGCATGCGAGCCTATATCTTTCTGTTCAGAAAATTGTTTCAACTGCCTGTTTGATAGCTACCCGACTCTCGTTTACTGTGCGAGCTTAGGACCTATCTCTCCCTGATCACCAAGTAGTGTAACCTGCTTGCTTGATACCTATAGTTTGCTTTTCTAGATTTCGATCTTATCTCTTAGTCTTAGCCAATGAGCTGTGTACCTTAATGCTGGTGCCTAGCAAACAGTGAGGTTTGTTAGACAAACTCTCATTCTGGTTGTTGGCCTTTTCACTTGCATATCTACCTGTCAAAACACGTGCTCGATCGTTATCCGATATTTCTTGAAGAATATGAACTTATGTGAAATATATGAAATTAAAACTGTCAATAATGGAAACCATATGAAATTTATGATTGATATCTTGAAAACTTTTCAATTGTCTCAGGTTTTAAAATTTCAAACTTTATGAATATACATGTATTACATTTATACATCGAACCGCCTTTTTAATTTGATACCTACATAATATCGTACTTAAAACGTTATTCAATGTAATATCTTAATATGTATCCTATACATCCTATTGACTTTGTTTGAAATTTGTTTAAACAACGATTAGTGTGGATATTATATTTATCTTCGATTTGTAATAAATATTCTCCCCTTAAAATATGATACGATGATAAACATATAGGTTTAGGAAGTTTTATGTTTAATGGCGTATTTTCTTTCAAATATATAATATACTAAAGTAGTATAAAACACAACAAAGTAAATAGTGACTGCTTGCAGTATTATTGGGGAAAACTCATCTACAGTATTTTCCTCTGGATGAACACTCTTAAGCCTCTCCAGATAAATTGTTTGATTCTGTTGGTTCAGCGGCTATTGATGATAAGTCCGTTGGGAATTTTGAATCGATCTAATCACGCAGCAATCCAGTAGCCGACCAAGCGTCTTTCCAGAAGTCGGTTGTATGATCGGAGTGGAGGGATTATTTCCGTTCTATTTCTATAAATAGACCAGTAAGCTCTCTGAGCTGATAAACCTCATGCTGTGTTCCGAACGTCAAAATGAAAACGATGAAAATTAAATTCACTGAGGTAGTAATCCACAGGAAGGTTAAAAACAGTTTTTATATAAAATTTTAATTTTCAATACTTCATACCTTAAACTTTTCTATATAAAAAAGTGATAATATATTTGGATGTGAAATATTGGTGAATAATGAAAATAGATTAAGTATTGGAAAACACTTAAATTCTTATAATGCATGCAACTTCTAGCAAATCTCCCTAAGTTATTTTTACATAAAAAACTCCTGAGGCTGAATGTGAATTATTCTTCTCTTATGCTTACCAAAGCTTCATTAAACATCACTTGTTTATCACATTTACCTTAAATGGTTTGCGAATTCGTATCTATGGTATATAGATATTGCTTTAGTGGAAACGATACAGCTTCCCTTTCAGGGCCTTCCCTAGCATATATTGCCTAAGCAAACTACTTACACTATGCATCCCTCCAATCCCGTACCCTACGATCAATTTCCGGCAGCCCCTGGTTTGTTTCCAACAGCACAATCAGAAACTCCTTCCGCACCCCATCCCTGGCGGACTTCGTCCTTTCCCTCTCGACAGGGCTCTTCGGCAGCCTACCCACACATCCGCGACCCCAGTGACACCACCGGACCCCCTCCAGTATTCCGACCGCGTCCTAAAGTGTTGTTGGACCCTCCATAGCACCCACAAACCAGCTCCCCCTTCCCCCCACGGTGCATCATGTAATTTACTCATTTTAGATTAAGCGTAAGGACATTTAGTTTAAGTGATTCTCCAACAGACAATTTAATTTAATATTTGATGCCACTTAAGTCTTGTTAGCGTAAGGTATCAGTGCCGTAGGATAAGCGAACAGTCTGTAGTTATAAGAAATTCATGTTAGATATAAGTGATTCAACACGTAGCATTAAGCAAACCATGTTAGGCTTACGGTAATATTGTCCATGTAGTTTCACACCAACTGTTTCTAGTAGTAAGCAAGCCCTGTTAGTTTTAAGTTAAACTGTCCATGTTAGTTTTTAAGTGATACATGTTAGATTTTGGTTTGTTAATCATATGTTTTTTGATATCTTTGCCCGCAGAATATACGTAGCTTGCCAAGAAAAAAAATAAAAAAACGTCAGTCAGCCATTATCCCTAACAACAATAGCTCTTCCTACCACCTTTACCAAATTCCGTCCTTTCACCAAACCAGTCCATAAAAAAGAGTGCTGTAAACACAACGATACAAGCAGCCAGTGTTAACAACAGACGCTGCAAATCCACGGGGGCTACCAAACCCCCTTCTTCCTAATGACTGACTGACTACACTATACAAGAAGACCATCTGGATTTGGAATGAATCTGTTTACGTAGGTACGACCTAACAAATGTTTGCAATAATTTACTCAAAGACGACTTCACAGATGTCTGTATCAGTTTACGTAGAGATGACCTTATCGATGTTTACATCAGTTTGTGTAAAGACGTTCTTACAGATGTTTGCATCAGTTTACTTAAAGATGACTCTACAGATGTTTGCATCAGTTTACGTAAAGACGATCTTACAGACGTTTGCAACAGTTAACGTAGACACGACTTTACAGATGTTTGCATCGGTTTACGTAAAGAGGATCATCTTTTTATATTTTGATTACATTTTATGCTTATGAATATGGTTGAAAAAATGAACCTATAAATCCAGGGTTAAGATAAATTTTGTATTGCTTATCTGTAATCATCAATGTATTTACTATTCTGTTTACTGTTGTCTGACAATAGTGAATGTTTCTGCAACAAGAACCGGGCACATACATTGATTGCCGATTAATTAATTGCTTTAGAATGATCTGAGTGTACTTTGTTTAAAGGAATTGCCCTTTAAATAGAGATTAAACAAGGTCGGTGAGACAATCTTCCTTACCTAACGCCTCAAAATTACAATTACTTTATTGTTTTGTCTGTGCTTACCCTTCCTGACCGCAATACATTGTTTCACTGCTACTCGTTCTACTGAAAAACATAGTCACTGGCTATAGGGAACATATATATGAGTGTTTGAAAATACTTGAGCATTCAGAAAACAAAAGAAAGTGTCACATAATTACGCATAACTACATTAGATTGCTCAGGTTGTGTCGAGGATCCTTCATAGCTGAATAACGGCTACGTTTTCATATTACATACATAAATTTGTAGAGGTACCTCAGATAAATGTTAGGTACCGCTTGAGTAGTCTATAAGCACATGAAAGGATCAGTTAGACTAAATCTTGTTTCAAGGGTTTTGCAGGATGAACAGGTCCCCATGAGCCAGAAGAGTATCTAACCACTATCTAGTTTAACATAGCTTCAGTTGTTCAAATGTAAGCGTTTTTAACCTCGCGTAGCTATTTTAACGGGAATAAGTGTAAAGTTATAGCATCACATTTCCTACGACAGATTACTCTCCCCTGAATGAATTGTTCCAAATATTTCTGAACTTTAAATATGACGATTGATTCTAACAGCTGTTTTCATCTTTCATTTACTGGTGATTCCAAGGTTATGTTTAAATCATTTGAAATACAATTTTCGCTGAATTCAGGAACATTATTTATTTTAGTAGGCCTGAAAGGTACGATTTCGTACAAAAGATGTCTTCATCACCGCTACATTACGTTTCTTTCTGTATTTTAAATGAGGAGCAAGGTAAAATGTATATCTAAGGAAAACTGTTTTATTTCCCATTACTTTAATGGTAAATATAGCTATATAATAATACCTTAATTTAAATAAATACATCCTTTTACCTCGAATAAACATTTTTATCATTTATTTTAGTAATAATTTTGTCTAAAGAAGATTGCTTTGCAATTGTAATGTAGGATTTTTATAAAAAGGTTTATCTGTGGGGGAGAGTTTTTAATTATTTATAATTGAAATAACGTCAAAGTTGCACCACGTTTTTCATAATCGTAATAATAATGACTCAGTTATAATTACTAAACAAGTTTTATAATTAGAGAATATTTAATTACATTCAAAAGTAAACTTTGAAGAGACTTCATTATAAAGTTGTAAAATTTAAAATTAAGTATGTAAATTTACAAAAATAAAGTTTGCATTGTAAGAGTTTGAAGCTTTTTCTGTATGGAATAACATATTAAAATTATATGAAAGGGAAATAAAATAAAAATATATATAGGTACATTACTTCACATTTGTTTGTGTAGTATTATTGTTTTTCAAGTGTCTGATCCTACATTAACAGTATTGGTGACTTACAAACAATTATTATTATCGAGTCGATTATACACAATAATGCACTAATTACATGTTTTTATTCAACTGATAGAGGAAATGATTTTAAAAATAATTATGTCTGTTAAAATACGTGAATCTATCTTAGGTACATCTTTGTGATCTATCTATCATAGTCTTGATTATATTTTTAGTCTACAGAATTGCCATGACAAAAGATTATTTGGCACCGTTACATCCGAGGCGGGTTATAGCCCCAACAGTGTGTCTATATACAATTAATATTAGGCCTACTGATAAAAAATCAAAACCACCATAACAATTATATTAAAATATAGCCAAACAAAACTAGGTGTGAGCTATATCTAGCTAAACCTAATTGCTACGCGAGGTTAAAAACGCTTACATTTGAATAAGAACTAAGCTATGTTAAACTAGATAGTGGTTAGATACTCTTCTGGCTCATGGGGACCTGTTCATCCTGCAAAACCCTTGAAAGAAGATTTAGTCTAACTGATCCTTCCATGTGCTTATAGACTACTCAAGCGGTACTTAATATTTATCTGAAGTACCTCTACAAATTTATGTATGTAATATGAATGAACGATTTTTATACGTAGCCGTTATTCAGCTATGAAGATTCTCGACACAACCTGAGTAATCTAATGTAGTTATGCGTAATTATGTGACACTTTCTTTTGTTTTCTGAATGCTCAAGTATTTTCTAACCCTCATATATATGTTCCCTATAGCCAGTGACTATGTTTTTCAGTAGAACGAGTAGCAGTGAAACAATGTATTGCGGTCAGGAAGGGTAAGCACAGACAAAACAATAAAGTAATTGTAATTTAGAGGCGTTAGGTAAGGAAGATTGTCTCACTGACCTTGTTTAATGATTATTCAATGATAATTGTTCAATGATAATTCAATGATGATGATTACGATATAGTTGTTACATGATTATTCTGAAAAAACAGTATAAATTGATTAATTTCTGTAAAATGCAATGACGTGACATGCAGCACAATCCTCTAAAGATAGTGGGCGTCAAGATCTACACAGCAAGACTCAGATAGATCTACTTTGTAAATTGTTTTGTATTTCTTCATACGATGATTATTTTGGCGAAGCAGCGGTCTAGTGTGTAAGCACTTGGATCCAGCCTAAAATATTCTACCATCTTTCTCCCAAACCATCTTAATCGTATAAAATGAATCATTATTACAAAATTATTACTGTTGTATTTCGGTTATAGTGATTTTAAATTATATATATATTTAAAACAACATAGGTTAATCCAATACAAGAATATTTATTAATTTATATCCAAAGCTTTTCGTTGGTAAACGGTACCAACATCATCAGGAATGAAAATTACAATAATAAAATGATTATTATAATATATAATAATTATATATATATATATTATTATGATATAATAATAGAATGATTATTATTGTAATTTTCATTCCTGATGATGTTGGTACCGTTTACCAACGAAAAGCTTTGGATATAAATTAATAAATATTCTTGTATTTCAATAACCTATGTTGTTTTAAATTAGTAAACAAGAAAATGTATTATATATATATATATATATATATATATATATATATATTATTTTTATATATCTCTAGCTGGCATTAGATTTATAAAATGTATGTTTCGTTAGAATATTAGTATAGCTGCCAAATAAATACAAATCAATAACTAAATGCAACACTAGGTAATAACGATGGTACTGAGACTGTCTCACGGCGACTCTTGATATCCCTCCGCTTTCAACAAATCCATTTTCAATCGGCGCGCGGCGTACATAAACATTAGGCCAAGAGAATTGACACTGCATTAATGACAGCTTTACTAACACAAGGGGAAAAAGTACTGCCGTGATTAACTGAACAAATATAAAAATGCGGGGAGAATAAATTATTCTCAGTGTATTAAGCTACAATTAAGTATTAAGTTAATATGTTATCCCTACTTAATAAAATTTAATTGCTAAATACGATAAATAGTAAAAATTGAATTTAAAATTGTAATCTTATATTAATGCAGGAGGTATGTTAATAACTATTTATTAGAATTATACTGTTTTTGAATTTAATAATAAATACACAAAAACCTCTTAACCACAAACTTTCTTTATTTTACCCTTATGTACATTCAGTTACCAAGTAACCAACCTCAGAGGGATAACATACAAAGACTCTTACATACAAAGACAGTATTTATATGTTATCCCTCTGAGAATGGTTACTTGGTAACTGTAATGTACATAAGGGTCAAATAAAGAAAGTTTGTGGTTAAGAGGTTTTTGAGTATTTATTATGATATTTATGCCTTACGTATAGGACAATAAAATACAAACACACACACACACACACACACACACACACAAATATATATATATATATATATATATATTTACAATTGTAAATTCAATTATGATTCTTGTATTTGTATTTTGACTTAGTTCTTTATTAATACACAAGAATACATATTGCGATATATATATATATATATATATATATATATATATATATATATATAGAGGTATATAGCCTAAAAATTATACAGGTATAAATATAATATCTCTATATATAAATATATCTAATGTGATGGATATTCCCATATTTGGATTAATTTTAGACATGTTTTCATTGTTGATACATTTTTTCCATCGTAAATTTTAATTTGGATGTGTCCATGAGAATAGGGTGACCTCTACATGTCGTTGAAGTGTGGATTGGTTTGATGTCGTTTAAAAAGACTGAATGATTATTATTTGTATTAGGGATATGCCTTAAAAGAATGCCAGTAGTAGTTGCCTTTTGGCTGGTATATTCTAGAGTCTCTTTATTGGAGTAGGTCGCCAGGTAATGGTTAATTTCTGGGATCCAGTTAATTAGGTTATCCTGCAGTATATTCGCAGTTGTTTGCCTTATTATTTCTAATGATGGACATTTTACAATCTAATTTGTGGTGCATTAAAAAGTCAAATGAGCAAGGGTTTGGAATCCATTTTACCGTTACAAATACTATCTACACCTAAAATTACAGAATTTGATACTAACATGTACCTTACTTTTGGTATTGTTGATATATAATCTGTTTCATATTTTGTAGTTATGGAATGCAATTTATAAAATTTAAAATAGGTCTTTTCAACAATAGTTTGTAAAATATAGAATTCTTTCCGAATCTAATTTACAATTAACTTTAATCAGGTTCTCTAATTCCCACATATTTTCTATTTTACGCTCAAAAGGTAAACTTTTGATATAATATGTATACATTTTGCTAAATTCCTCTTATAGCAGGTGAGTTGACATAACACTAGGATGTACAACATCTAGTTTTCAAAAAATGTAAAAGAGTTTTCCAATCTGTGATTACTCGTAACATCATGTTATATAAAATTATATATAAACGGTAATTTACTAAGTGAATACGTTATGGCTTACTTGCTGACGCGTTTCAAAACATTCGTTCATTTTACGAAGCTAACCTTCTACTCAGTAAAAGGAACGGAACGAATGTTTTGAAACGCGTCAGCAAGTAAGCCATTACGTATTTATTTAGTTAAGTACTTTTTAATTAAAGTTTAATCAGTGAAATCAAGATGATTACATCAAGCTACCGAAAAGTCTTATTTAATTCTTCCATAATACTGTTATTATTCAAGTATTACGACTGAAGTTGATAAATTATTTTAATTTGCTCATTATCAATATCTTTTATTATATTTGTATACTTCTTACCATCATATTCATCTAAATTACCTGTTATAGATTTATTAACGGTTCTAACCCATCTATAAGAACGATTTTTATTATTTTATTATTGTCATCTTTTAAAAGTATAGTTTTTAATTTCTCAATAATTACATTTACTATGGTTAACATATTTAAAATAATTATTAATATCTCTAATTTTATTGCCATTATCTGTTACATATTCATTACCAGTTAGGTTACAGTTACAATTCCAACAGTTAACTTTTAAATATTGTAATACATCATAATAATAGAAATCAGTGTCATTTAGATGATTAATAAATTTTCTTACACTAAACTAGAGGTCAAACGTATGGTATGAGGATTCTAATTTGGCTGGGTTAAGGTCTATCGGGATTATTCCGAGATTGTTGTTTATCAAGGTGGCTAGAATACAAGGTGGTACCGTTCCGAACACATTTCTCAGACACCCGCACACTCTACCAGTTGTGACGTCACTGCGCCTATAGACTGTCGCTTGCCAGACGGCCCACGTGCAGTCCCAAAACGTTACTACCTTCAGTCATTATTCGTACTTCCATCGCATAGACCAGATTATTGGCATATCCTTATTTCATTAATATGGGTACAGTTTATAGGAATTCTATCTAAATGGTATCATTAGACTAGTATAATAGATATGATGATATAAATTATTACCTGGTTTCTCATTGTACATATTTACAGTTTGTTAATAATAATCGATCAATCATTTATTCTATTATCTATTATCTGAAGTATACCACCATTTTATCGGGGTCGTAAAGAGAAGTTATCCCTTGTAAGGAAAATGAAGGTAGATAAGATTGGGAATGACTAAAAAAGTACTTGAACTATTGCAATGGTAATAAAGGATTGTTATAGCATTGCCTGGGCAGTATCTATTACCTGAAGTATACCGATCGTTCGGGATCGTAAATAAGTGTAGTCCCTTGTAAAGAGATTTAAGGGTAAATTGGATTTATTATGGCTCAGAAAAGGACATGATCGCCTGGTCCTGTGATTAAAGGGAGGATATGGTATTACTTGAGCATCCCTGAAATATACCCGCTATCAACTTGGCTGAAGAAAATTATGTACCCTACCCCGGGTTTTTGTTCTGTTAAGTTTTTACCGCTGAGTTTATTTTGGTATTTTTAAGTGTTTGATTTTCTGTATGCAAATACCTGGAACTGTTTTTGTTAGTTTTATTTAACGTGTTAAAAGTTTAGTGCATGTACAAACAAAGCAAGGTATTCGAATAAAACATAAATACAATACCCTAATATTCAGCAGAATTGTTTTGTAAACAGAAACCATTGCAAATGACAGCATATCTCTATTCAATTAACTGTTCTGATTCTATATTGGTTTGATTTTTCGCAATATCCCAGTCCTGTCTCGGTTGTTTAATAACCATTCAATTATCAGCAATTTGTACACTGTTCGATGGCCAGTATCGATGCTAAATCAATAACCCATGCATCTCTCGGCCTCGTGTTTTCCCACTCTGTGTAAACTGATTTGAAGCTTTGACACGAAACCTTGTTCCCTTTTGTGTTTACATTTGTTCAACAGTTCTGTAGCGTGCAATTAGTTTCCGTGGAATACAAAACGTTCATCAAAAGAGCATCTGTTGTTTATTTGTAAACAAGAGACACTGAATTAAAATTACCGTTTTAATTTCGCGTGTATCCAGCACTTTTTGTGCTGCGATTTAATGTAAAAAGTCTTTCACCTAGTGCATCGTTGAATGCAGTTTTGGTTTTCTACGTAGTTTCGCACTCTCTACACCCATCGTTAGGAAGATTTAACGTTTTTTCATAAAAAGTTGCAGCCTGATTATTGTTTTTTAATTCCTTAGTATACGCCAATTCATAACAAAAATTAGGCGCATGATCGAGAGAGTGTGTACATACATGGGTTTCTCTCTGTGGAATGAAATGAATTCCTCTTTACGGTTTTATATGAAATTGTTAACTATTTTGTTTATTTTCTTTTTTTTCTATTGTGAACTATTTAAGGAGATATTTTATAAGGCTTAGTGGTAAACGTAGAATCCAAAACAAATTTCCCACTTTTTTGAATTTTGTGAAACACTATACTTTTTTATCCGTTTTTATACAGGAATAAGTAGGCTATATTCATTGTCCGTTATGAGTTCGGTTTCGAAATTTTATAATTTGATAGTGACGTTTTCTTAGATATTTCTTACAAAGAAATATTATGATGGATACTATCTTTGTGACAGCATTACAAAATTATTTAAAATAATTTTATACTGAATATACTATAGATCCAATAATAATTTGTGATTGATTTATAATTGAATATTACATATTTCATGATCAATAATTTATTTCTTAAACGCCTGTTTATCTTATGATACTAGGCTTAACAATACATGTGCCCTATACTAACATTTGTCCTACACATTGTCTATTACACTTAAGGCTAAATTAGGTTACATAACTTATATATATAGGTATATATACCTGTATATATAAGTTACTCGATTAACATTATAAAAATTAAGTTACTTGATTAAACATAACTTTTTAAATTAAAATTATATATGATTTTAATTTTAAAAAATCATGTTTAATCGAGTAACTTAATTTTTTAAAATAGTAATTTATAATGTCTATGGTAGTAATATGAAAAGAAAAGGACAATTTCCGAAACAACTACTTTTAGAAAGCAGTATCTACCTGCTTTGTTTTAAAATTACTACTGATAACCACATACTGTTAAATTCATGGACTTGACGTTTAATATTATATTTAATTAAACAAACAAGAGCAGCCGTTCTATACGTCATACAATGTTTATTTTTCCAAAACCTTCCACCTTACTTAGTTAATCAATTTTCGCTCTCCTAAGTCCAATTATCTTGTCAGTGCTCACTTCTATATTGACAAGTTTAAAATAACCTTATCTTGGAGACTTCGACGCATAACATTATTCTTTTGCACATATTCGTATACGTGAGTGTTTGGTCGATAACGTGAACCTCTTTGTACGGATTCGTAGTAGATATCGTAGAAGAGTATGCTACAGTAATGGCTAAAGGCCTGCTCATATTCTGAAATATTTCATATAAGGTCTCGAATATATTGGGGGGGGGGTGATGTTGATCGCCTGCTCGTGGTGCCCCCTGCGTAGTCTAAATGATCAACCAAAGGTTCACCTCTAAACACGCTGATATGATGACTATAAACCTTACTCAAAATGACGCTTTTCATGGTTCCGTCACTAGTCTTCGCAAAATCTTCTGGAATGCAGGAGACCTTAACAATGTTGAATTTTTACAATTCAAACAAAACGTCTACCATGCCGACGTGGATGTTTAGTTTATACTTGAAGCAGGAGCAGCTACAGAAACTCCTGACTTTTATCAGACAAATTGCTACGCGCGCACTGCTTTAAAAAGATCACGACAAACAGCCTCTGGTATCTTTATAGGGTCTCACAGCAAAATTTTAAGATCATGTATGAGATGTATGATAATGATAAAATGGAAGCTGTTTTGATTGAAACACGGGAAAACAAACAAAATTTTCATTTTGTCAGTCTCCATAATCCCCCAGGAAACACACCATCTTATGAACAAATAGAGAGAACCATCCAAAACAACAGCATAATTATTTTAACAGTCCGTCACTGAGATGGGGCTACATACATTTGTCACTGGTTTGAGGGATAACCCAAGAATTAATTGATAATAATCAACTCCAAGTCATAGACAACCCTCCAACATTCTTATCATATACTGGAAATGTATCAAGACTTAGTAATAATCCATCTAAATATTGCTGTAGAACCAACGCAAAAGTATTGGAGGGTGCATGCGGTTGCGGCCACAGAGCTATACTCATACCCATAGGGACATAAATACATAAATACCCGAGCTTCCAAATGGAATTTTAAGAAAGCAGAGTGGAGCAAATATTTCGGGTTACAGATGACGCTCTAGGTAATTTAACGCTTCTAGAAATACCACAGAAGGTTTTCCAGTCTTATAAATCAAATAAGTATCGAATGGGCTCTTAAATATGTACCCAGAGGGCAAGTAGAGACGTTTAGAACCTACTTGAATGCAACGCTAACATTGCTAAAGAAAACCTGCGATCGATTACGTAAAGTAGTCGAAAAAACAAAATGTCATCAAGATTTGAGATGCCTTAAAAAACACCAAGCTGAATTACACCGCGAAGTAAAGACGTCCAAACGATTGGCCTTCAAATCTTTTATTGCTAATTTAGACTATCGGAAGGATGGCACCAAAACCCATCGCTATATATCTCGGCTAAATAACCATGCCTCCAAAAAAATTCGACAGCTTGTACAGTACTCAAGTAAATCCTTCACAGGCCCATATGATGCTGAAAATCCATTAAGTAAACATTACGCCAAAGTCAGTCGCACAAGTGTGGACAAAAATGTCATTAAGACCCTGCGTAAAACTCCAATACCATCTTGCTTCGAAAATAAAACTCACGAATTCTTCACATCATCTTTTATAATAACCGAACTAGAATTGGCGCTATCAAAAACTAAACTTGAGAAAACTGCGGGTACTGATGAAATATATCCAGAATTAATGGTCAAATTGGGAGACGAAGCCAAGAAAACCTTTCTGGCCTTGATGAGTCTGACCTGGAAACATTATGTACCTCAGCAATAGAGAAAAACCGGAATAAAACCTGTTCTGAAAAAGGATAAACCACATGATCAACCCGAAAGTTACAGAACAAAAACATAGCTTTGCTCAAGGAGCTGTGCTTAGCTGCACGCTGTTTAACATAATGATTGATGACGTACTTGACGACGTTAAGCAAGTGACCGGAATCAAAGAACTATTGTATTCGGATGACTTACTTATGTGGGCAACGAGCAGCAGTATCCTAGCGCTGGAAACGTGGACCTGTTATAATTCGATGATAGTTAGCTCCACGAAAACCATTTTTCATGTAGTGTGTATATTTTAGAATAGAAAAGAAGAGATAAAGTAATACGAAACAGAAATGAATGATTAATATTTTAGAGAGCTAGTTAAAATAAGAAAATTGCAAAATGTGCTGTAATTTCAAAATTAAGGGTAAAATAAAAATGTAATTTTTACTAACTTGCCAACAAAACAATAGTGTTTTTATTTAAAACAGATTTCTTACACACTCCTAAAACCAAAGGATCATTTCGCCAAAAAGATGCCTTCAAAGAACTCATTCCCCCGGGAAATACGTACCCAAAGGGGTAAATTTCAGCAAGTTAGGTTTTTTATAATAAAGTCCAGTGACCTGTTCTCTGGCAGATTTTGGCGGGTCATTGCACAGTATCCTAGTTTGGCTAGGATAGGCCCTGTCAGAATTCTGAGCTTGCGGTGGGGTGAAGGGTGGTGGCCCGTGCGATGCGGGTCGCCCCGCGGGTGGCGCGGTGCGCGATCCGCTGAAAGTAAAGATTGTTTACGCTTTCCACTAAATAATCCCTCATCTCTTTGTATTACAAAAGCGATCTGATGGAAGAAAGTAATCTCTCCAATATCTGGGTGTTGTACTTGATAGATGTCTGACATGGAATCCTCATGTTGAATAGTGTGTAGAAAAAGCAAGAAAAAAACAAATATATTACAAAGACTGACAGCATGGAGTGCAAGCCAGGATGTCCTAACAACTACCTATAAGTCATATATCAGACCCATGATTGACAACGGAAGTGAAGTGACCATCACAACCGTAACAAGCCAAGTAAATTGGACACAGCGATGAGGATCATAACGGGTGCACCTAAATATACACCCATTGCAGCTATAGAGGCACAAACGAAGTGTAGTTCAATGGTCATAGCTCATAGTTCAGAAAATAGCTCTTTAATTCTGGCAGAGACACAGAGGAGTATACACTCATTAGACAAACTACAGACAAGCCACGGCCCAACTGAAGACTCAAATAACCCCTATGAGAGGGTGGCTTTAAAGTGTGTAATAACCTTCAAGAAACCAGCACGCCTTACAGATTGGAATATGATCCTACTCCCTATATGGAATACGCACGCACGCACACACACGCATACATGGACATACACTCTCTCTCTCTCACACACAAATACACACACACACACACACACACACACACACACACACACACACACACACACACACAAACACACACAAACACACACACACACAATTTACTTTTAAATTTAAACTGATCTAATTAATTTCCTAATTACTACTTACTACGAAGTGTATTACTAAATTAAATCAAGTGATGGATGTTATACAAAAATCATATGCCACTGTACGTATGTGTCTTACAAATTCTGTCCCTATTATCTTAATGCGTGCAAAGTTTATTGCATTTGATTTTAGTTGCTTTACTAAATTTTAGTTGGGGGTTTGACTGATCTATAAAGTATATGGGGACAGACAATTTATTGGATCTGAACTCTTAGTTGAAATAAGTTAATGATAATTATTACAAAATAGTACCTAGTAATAAATTGATTTAAGTAATGAACCTAACTGTAAAAAATATTCCTCTTTGATCCGGTGCGACGATTATCGTCAGTGAATTTATACGATTAGGTCGTATTCCACGAGGACGAATCACCGTGTAGTAATTCACTTAGCGAAACTCTTGACAAAACACTTCCGTCCCGATTCCACTTCCCAGCTTTTTATGTCCATCTCACGGATTAGCTTTTAGCCTTTGTTACTGCCGTTACCTCTAATAAAATAAATAATTCTTGAACTCCACAATCAGCTACTCTACAATACTAGATTCAATTATCCTTAATTTTATTACTCCTCGTTTTATTATAACAAATTCCCTACCAATCTAATTCCCCATTTATTTTATTTCGCGACTAATAAATGTCTATATATTAACTGAGCGAACCTTTGTCATTCAAAATGTTAGTTATAATACAGTATCACGTTAAATATTTTACAATAATTTAGCCTAATGAATAAACATTCATTTTTTCTTAGCTAACAAAAAATTGTCCCAAAATGAAAAAAAAATTTTCTGAAAATGTCATTAGACATAGTTGGATAGGGATACTGGTAACTAAGCAAAGTCCTATATTTTGAATGTGTAAGGATGGGAATAATTTTATTAAGCAAGAGTGCGACATCTCGAGCCTCGTTGTGTTCTGATCTAGCTTTAGGAGAAGACGGCCGTGGGTTGAAATCGTGGTTTTAGATGAGTAGTTTAATATATTAATAATGTATATTTCAAAACGTAATGAAATTTGTGATTGTGAAGTTTTCTATTTATAGTTTTCTATATTTCATTGACAAAGGAGTAAGTCGTGTAATGTTTCGATTTGTTAATAAGGCATGTTCAAATAATTGTCAAGGTATTGTAACGGTTTTGCCTATTTCCTGGGGTAAGTATTTATCAGGGCTTTATTAAAAATGTGTGTTAATTACTAATTAACAAATTAATTACCTTACTTACCCAGGGCTCTATCTAGTTCTCCGTTTCCAGCCAGGCATAATAATGTCTTTCTGTAAACGATTTTCTGATATCTTCGAAAGATAGAACTAGGTTACTTGAAATGAAAATTGAAAGTTTGTAACGTTCTAGTGTACTTGTGAAATAAGAATTTAAATTTTTAAAATACAAAGTCATACAATTTATTAATCAGTGACAAATTACAAACGAACAAAAGACAGCAATGTGTCGAGTAATTTACTTTTAATTACTGCTAGTTATTCCATACAGTATGTTCTAAATTAATTTTTGGTTTAATTTGATAAAATCAGTAAATATACAATAGTTACCAGTATTCATCTGAGGTAAAGTTTTTAATCAAATAATTTGTCAAAAAATATAAATTTAAACCCTTAGATATTGTAAAAGTTTTTAAAATTTCAAAGAAATATTGTCAAAAAGCTATAAAAGTAGTACATGAAATATATTTTTTAAATTAAAGTTTTTTGGATTTTTAAACGTGAAATTTGAAATAACCTATCTTTCTTCAGAACAATTTGAATAGACAGCCAGTCTACCTAAGTCAAATTGTTAGATAAAATTGGTAAAGTAAACAATTGACTTAGTAAATCTTTTTAAAGTATAGACAATAATTTGTATGTGAACAATGAGTATTTTTTTAAATGACCTTGACACATTAAAAAAACAAACCAATAGGGGTCATAATAACCAAATTTACATCTGCCGGTTCAGAGTCCTGAGTTTTGACTAACTCCAACCGATCCAACTTCACTGGCTTATTGTTCTCATCCCTTCTTCAGTTTCTATATTTTCTAATTTTTTTGCGAGGTTTTCTTCTAGCTTGTCAGAATGTCTCTCTGCAACTTCCTCCTTACATATGTTGCCTAGTTCTTTAACGCTTCTCACTGCTTACGTGTTGTTTCTGCATTGTTTTTAATTCAGTCCAATAAATTTACATGATTTTCTCGATGTCATAGAAATTCACATCTTCGGTTCATAGGTTACGAGTTACGTCTCATAAAATGTAACATTTCGAATTTTAATAAAAGTTATGGTTAGTTAAAGCTAAAACATTGTTTGCATTACCGTTTCTTGTGGAATATTTATAATTGAGTCTGATATTTATTGAGAGTTTGCCGGTCTTTGTTTTTAAGTTTTACAAACATTTATTTATGTAATATTATATATATATATATATATATATATATATATATATATATATATATATATATGTATATATATATGTATATATATATTATATATTATAACGTAGTTTTGCCATCCACGTTGGGCGACAATTGTTATATAACGTACCTTCACTTAATGCTTTTCTACAGCATTTTTTGACTCTTAGGAAATTAAATTAATAATCCAGCTACTTGCTCTTATAATTACAGATTTATTTTATCCTGAGATCAATATTGCATTTACAGGTAGTTCATATAATTCTTTTACTAGCTCTAATATTTGCCGATAGGCATCAAGACTCTTATTTTACTATTGATTTTTTTAACAATTCTAAATTTACTTTCTTTAGCTATCTAAGTACGTGTATAAGTTACTGCACTTGGTTTGATAAATTTTTATATTTCATTAACTATGACTTTTTAAGGAATTTCTAAAGTTTAAAAGATTCTTAATGTTTGTTGCTTTAAAGAGTTGGCTTTAAGTTAAAATAAATGTATTGTTTATTACTTGCATGATTCCTTGTTTTACTTCACTTGACACAAATTCACTTAGTAATACTTTCCTAGCAATTTCACTTTTCTTAATTTCTCGAAATGCTTCTATTCCTTAACTGACTTTATTAATCACTCCCTTATTTTAATCTCACTTGTTACCCTTTAATCTCCCTCTTTATACTTCACTTTCTATTTAATATTCTCTCTGGCTACCCTTTAATCTCCCTCTATTAATCTCCCTTACTTTAAATTTCCACGTTACTTGTTTGAATTTGATATTTCTTACTCAAAACTGAACATTACTTCTCCTCGAGTCCTACCACTTGACCCTTTCGAGTACCGAAAATTGACTGCTTTCCTCCTGCTTCCCTTGGTTGGTATCCGTATGGGTTTCATCCCCTCTTCAAATTTAATTGACTCCCTTATGGCGCTCAAGCTGTGGCCAGCCTAAGAAATTTTGAACCTTGGCTTCGTGGGAATTTGTTGAACTTTCCCACAGGTGAATGTGTTTTTCTGTATTCTCAGGGATTCCTAGTCATAACTCTCCCTGGTCCGTGGATGTCTAGGTAAAGCTACTCTCCCATGAACGAGGCACGTCCTGGTTTACTTACAATGAACCCCTTTCGAATTATTTTTTATTTATGATTTGCAGGTGTCTGCAGTAACATATTTCGGCCGATAGATGTGACAATAGACTAGCGCTAGCTAGGTATATTTCACAAGTTCAAACATTTTCTAACAGTTTCTTCAACTTAATGAATTTCGTTACAATTATATATATATATATATATATATATATATATATATATATATATATATATATATATATATATATATTAAAACAACACAGGTTATTCAAATACAAGAATATTTATTGTTTTATATCCAATATATTTGGATATATTATTCTAATATATATCCAATATTAATATTGGATATAAATATTCTTGTATTTGAATAACCTGTGTTGTTTTAAATTATTAAACAAGAAAACGTATTATATATATATATATATATATATATATATATATATATGTGTGTGTGTGTGTGTGTGTGTGTGTGTGTGTGTGTGTGTGTGTGTGTGTGTGTGCGCGTGTGTGTGTGTGTGTGTGTGTGTGTGTGTGTGTGTGTGTGTGTGTGTGTTGTGACGGGCAGAACCCTGTCACAATTGCCACCAAGAGGGAAAATAGTTAAAAATAAAGCCAGGTTAAATTTTTTTGTTATGACATTAAGCCAAGCCATTGAGAAGGGGGTTAAAAATTTAAAGTAACTCATAGGGGGTCATTTGCAAGGGGAAAATTGTCAAATTCGGCTTAAAATTACAAACGACATTTCCATAGATGCAGAACAACAAATAAAGAACAATGACAAGAATAAAAAAATTGTTAGAAGCACGGGAAAAGAGTTATGCAGCCCGAAAAGAAAACAAGTAAATTAATTTCTTTTTGGATGTCATTTCCTTTCTCACGCTTTGGCAGTGATGACGACAGACGCGCGCATTTATGTATGCAAAGTTGGAGAGATATCGATTTTTGATTGGTCTGATCGAAACGCGGGAAAATTGCTACAACAAGGAGCCCAACGGTAAAGGAAGGGCAAAGCGTTACTTGGCATCGAGAGACGGCGTTAGAAGGTTGTTCAAGCGGAGTTCGCGTGAGTAATAGCCGGAAAGAAATGAACTTTTGTTTAGTGAATAACGACGATCAAAAACGATGGCAGGCTAGACGGTTGTGTTTCGCTGAAATGTAGGAAGTGCTGTTTCATAAATGGGGCCCTTTCGGATTAAGATCTATCCGAAAGCGGTGCTCATAACTAAGACCTAAAGATGCTGCGTCGTAAGTCTTGAAGTGTTTCGGAATAATATATAAAAATGCAACTTTACTTGTGGTACGGACAGGAAAGTATGCAGTGTTTTAAATAGGGACAAAGTTTTTTTAAGAGAAGAACAGTTTTAATTTTGAAATAGTAAAAGTAGAAAATTAACGATAAACTTTGTAAAAGCTTGTAGTGTTTTAAAAATGGTGTTTGGAACAGTGTTTCATGTAACTTGCAAATCAAAATTTAACCATCAAGTGCTTAATATCCACAAGATGCCCATGCAGAGGATGCGAAGACAGAGGACGACACCGTGGGAACAGAAAAGGAGCTGTATGCAGGGCGTTGGCCATTTCAAACAAAGGGACGAGGGCTTTCAACATGGCGGACTTCTCTTTTTCAATTTTGGAAGGAACTGTAAGGGTCACTTGGAGCCGGCACGAAA